>JAPKLY010000929.1:14550-97423 GCA_026898435.1 Prunella vulgaris
TTTTAATGAAGGGCATCTTAGTAAATTATATAAGGGTACTTTATATACTTCCATATCAGATTTCCAGGAAAGAGATTCATTGTTAGATTTCCTTTCTTAGATTGCACACATCATCATATTCTCTCTCTAGATTAGTAGAAGTTTGAGGTAGTTTCCATTTGGGTTCTTTAGATTTCTACTTCCGATTTCTACGATAACTCTTGATCGACCTTTCGGATATTCAATCCGTTTGTTCCTGCATTCTTGTAATAGCTAGAGCTACATTTCTACAGTTTGAATTTCAAATTCCATTGCCGGATCGTTAGATAGCTTTTAGAGGTAATTTGTATCTTTCCAATTTTCATTGTAATAGGTAATATTTCTACATTCATTTACAATTCCTGCATAATGATGATTGTAGTTAGTCAAATTACTCTTTTGTGTACCAAATTAGCCATGGGATAATTCCTTTGTGTGTTAGTGTATGATTCCTATAAAGTAATGTGGTGAATGTTGATCTTATGAATACTATGATATGTTGTATGATCAATTCTCTAAATTGATGGTTTTTATGAATGCTTTGAATATATAATTGATTGAGGGCCATTAGGGAGTTAGTCTCATATGAGAATTGGGCTATTTTCCAAAATTTTCTTATTATTAGGCCAATGCATGTTAAGTGTTTGATTAAATTCCTAAGATAGTGAGAATTATCTTTAGTGAATAGAAAGAACAATTAGAGGCTCTAATGTGTATCTAGGGAGACCTTTGCATATTAGAGTGGCTTGCCAATTGATTGTAAAATACCTCATTTCATGATTAAGTGATACATCACCATGTGAAACATAGGATAGTATACTAATACATCTCTCACACAACTTGCTCACTTTGCAAAACAAGGTGATAGGTAGTTTGCTATTTTGACGCACTAGTAGACATTAGATACTGATTCCCCTTTATTGCTTTGTTCATTTCGAATTTGAACACAATCGTACCTTACAATCCGCCCTCTCCCTGAGGTCGATAAATAATAAACTTGGTCAAACTTGCCATGACTAGCAATCGCGTACACTTGCGTGAAGACACAATCGTACCTTACAATCACGTACACTTGCGTGAAGACACCATTTAGGCAAACAATTGTAAACCTTTGGTCCAACCTCAAAGGCGTTTTAATCCTATAATTCAAGAGGTAATTAAGAAAGAGGTCTTGAAATTGCTTGGTGCTAACATGATTTTCCCTATTAGTGATAGCCCTTGGGTGTCACCATTGCACGTTGTTTCTAAAAAGGGTGGCATGACTATTATAAAAATGGATAATAATAAAGTGATTGCTACTAGAGTTGCCACAGATTGACGCGTGTGTGTGGACTATAGGGAGTTAAACAAAGCAACTTGTAAAGACCACTTTCCTCTACCTTTTATGGACCAAATGCTAGACCGTATATGTGGATATAGCTATTATTACTTCCTTGATGGTTACTCCGGCTACAATCAAATCATGATTGTGCCGGACAACCAAGAAAAGATGACCTTTACATGTGCCTATGGAATATATGCTTGGAGATGCATGCCCTTTGGGCTATGCAATGCTCCGGCTACATTCCAAAGGTTGATGATGTCGATCTTTATTGGTTTAATTGAGCAAATTATGGAAGTATTCATGGATAACTTTAGCATTTTTTGTGATACTTATGATATATGTTTGGCTAACCTTGAGAACATCTTGATTAGATATGAAGAAGCTAGCTTGGTGCTTAATTGGGAAAAATGTCACTTTATGGTAAGTGAAGGTGTCGTTCTAGGTCATCATATCTCCTCAAAAGGGTTGCAAGTGGATCGTGCAAAAATAGAGGCTATTGTGAAGCTACCTCCGCCTATAAATGAGAAAGGAGTAAGATCTTTCTTGGGTCATGTGGGTTTCTATCGTAGATTCATAAAAGATTTCTCTAAATTGTCAAAGCCTTTATCTAGATTACTTGAGAAAGATGTACCTTTCACGTTTGATGATGTGTGTTTGAAATCTTTTTGGTTGCTCAAGGAGGCATTGGTGAGTGCATCCATCCTCATATGTGATGCTAGTGACTATGCGATGGGGGTGGTGCTAGGCCAACTAAGAGAGAAGAGATTATATGCCATCTACTATGCCTCGAAGACCTTCTTATCTACCCAATTAAACTGTACTACAACCGAGAGAGAGCTTTTAGCTATTGTGTATGCCGTGGAGAAGTTTTGTCCTTATATTATGGGGACAAAGACCATTATTTACACGGATCACTCGGCTATACTATTTTTTATGACAAAGAAAGATTCAAAGCCTCGGTTGATACATTGGGTGCTACTCTTGCAAGAGTTTGATTTGGAGACTAGAGATAAGAAAGGAAGCGAGAATGTTATAGCCGATCACTTGTCACGACTAGTGAGAGGGGATGATGCTTTAAAAGAGAAAGAGGAGATGCTTGAAAGTTTCCCGGATGAGCAACTCTTTAGAGTGGAGTGTGCTAGCATTTGGAATATGGAGGATGAAGCACCATGGTATGTCGATTTTGCCAACTTTTTTGCAAGTGGAGCAATTCCCTATGGACTGAACTCTAATGCATGGAAAAGGTTTTATAAGGAGGTTCATCATTACATTTGGGATGATCCCTATTTGTATCGAAGATGTGTGGATTATATTATTAGGAGGTGCATCCCGGATGAGGAGATTGAGAGTGTGATCACTCATTGCCACTCATTGCCTTGTGGAGGACATTTTGGCTCTACAAAAATGGCTCAAAAGGTACTCCAATGTGGATTCTATTAGTCTTCCATTTTTAAAGATTGTCATATGTTTGTTGCTAGGTGTGATAGATGCCAAAGAGTGGGGGGGGGGGTTATCAAGAAGAGATGAGATGCCCTTGAATGATTTCCAAGAGGTCGAAGTTTTTTATGCATGGGGTATAGATTTTATGGTTCCCTTTCCACCATCTCATGGGTATGTTTACATTCTTTTGGCGGTTGATTATGTATCAAAGTGGGTGGAGGCGATCCCCACTAAGTGGAATGATGCAAGAGTTGTCATGGAGTTCTTGAGAAAGAATATCTTTGCTCGGTTTGGTGTTCCTCGATCCTTGATTAGTGATGGGGATAGTCACTTTGTGAATAGGGCATTTGGAAATCTTCTTGTGAAGTATGATGTGAAGCATAAGGTCTCAAAGGCCTACCATCCACAAACTAGTGGATTGGCGGAAGTGTCGAATCGCCAAATCAAGCTCATCCTTGAGAAGACCGTTAATGCTAATCGGAAAGATTGGGTGTTCGGACAATCTGATTGTTTTGATTAGATCCCAAAACCCCTTGATGAATTTGCCTAAGTATAGTTCATCAGGATGATAGGCTCAGGATAGACATGTCAGAATAGATTTTTCTATTCACAAGTATTCAGTTCAGGGGGAACGTGTTGAAGATTGAAGACTGATGGTGACGTCCCTGAAGTCTGAAGTATGAGGCATCTCCAACTCTGAAGGTATTCATCGTCCTGAAGATGGTCAACCTGAAGCTGCAACCTGAAAAACCTAGAAAGAGTCCTGAAGCTGCGTAGAAGCCATCCTGAAGAAGACCACTGATCCTGACAGAACTGAGTAGACAAAGCAAGCTCAGGGAAGTCCCTATCAGTGAAGGCACAATGTAACCTTGATCAGGCTGAACGTCCTTCTGATGTTCATAAGACCTGACTTGGGCCTAGTATCAGTTAACATGATACCTGTAGGTCCTGAGACCCAAAGGTTACACGTGCGAATGGAAGACTGATGAAGCAGAAAGAATGTCAGAGTCTCCAACATAAGACAAACATTTAAGCTGAGTAAAGAACGAGGGACTCAGAGTTATAAATGTACGAGGATCAGTAAAGTCAATGCCAACAAACTAGCCGTTGAACAAGCGACCAGTTAGAAGGTGACACGTATGTACGGAGACTGAGCACATTTAATGCTTCTCAGAGGTGTAGGCGGCGACTCAGAAACTTTGCCATACTAGGTATGGTCATTGTCAGACAAGGACAACCAGTACCTGCACCTACCTAAAATAGGAGGGTTTGAAACGGATCTCCTCCAACGGATCTATTTCAAACCCCCCTTATAAATACAGAAGGCCTTGCTCCCATTCAAGGCTAACGGGAAATTTCCAAGAGAAAGCTCTCAAGATTCCAAGCACTCAAACCATACTTTGAACAACACCCTGAAACTCTAAATTTTCCTAGTGTTGTAGTAGGAATATTCTCTGTATTTTGCTTAGAGTATTGATCCCATCCTTAGAACTGATTGGTTAGAGGGATCAATACACAATAGTTGGAAAATGTGAATACCAAACCCCTCAGGCTGTGAGTTGGTTGGTAGGAAGGACTGGGACTTGTAAAACGCCCAGGGGTCAGTTCCTAAGAGAGGAAGTTTGCTATTCGTGTCCCTTGGCACGTAAAACCCATGTACCTATCCTCAGGGCTTTGAGGATAGCTTCCTGTAAAATCAGGTCGTGGACATAGGAGTTGGTTATCTCCGAACCACGTTAAAAAGACCCTTGTGTGCTGATTTACTATTTGCTCAGGATCATAACTATCATTCATATTAAACTGAAGCATACTTGCATTGTTTTGAAAAACCATCAGGATTGATCCTTCATCCTGATCAGTAAAACTGTGCACCAGCCTTAACCGCGTTTTCACTAAGCAAACTGATAAGTTTTCAGGAACTAAAATGAGTAAAAACTTAAGGGCTCACATTCCGCACTAAACTGAGCTTACTGAGATATTACTCCAACTGACTAGCTTCCGAGCGGTTAGCAGGTTTGTTATCTCTACTGAGCTTCTAAGAGCACAACTCTGACTTAGCCTATTTGGTTGGTTGCTGATCCGTACTTGCTGCCCCTAAGGACCATCAGTTTAACTGAACATTTCAGGAGCTTCTTGACTAAGTCTGAAAGAGCATTTTCCTGAGATTTTGGGAAAATCTGATATCAGAGTATCCCCCCCATTCACTGATTATACTCATTTCGGGACCAACAAGTGGTATCAGAGCAGTGGTTCAAAAGACCACTGACTTTGTTTACCAACAGTTTCTGAGGAGAAACTTTTGGTGGTCAACTGAACAGATCTTGTATCATGGCATCCGGTTCTAAGCGCCTTGAGGACAATCTTCCTGAGTTCTCTATTGATAACTATGATTATTGGAAATTCAGGGTCCTTGCACATCTCTACTCCATCCATGATCAGATGCCCCAGGTGATTGAGCATGGTCCTATCAGATTTATGAGGAATCTTCAGACCACCTGGCCCGTAGCTGGTAATGTCCCTATTCCGGCTGCCGGAGATGAGCCTGTGGAGAGGTCCGCACTTACTGCTTATCAGATTAAGCAAATCGGACTGGATAATGTTGCGAAGAACATTATACTTCACACTGTTTCTTATGAAAATTTGGTCAGGCTCATGCATCTGAAAATCGTGAAGGAGATTTGGGATGCTCTGAAGGAGATGAGTGAGGACTCAGAAAAGATCAAAGAGAACAAGCGGGATTTGGCTATCAGGAAGTTTGAGGTATTTCGGATGTTGGAAGGAGAGACCATCGATCAGATGGAAGCTCGGTTCATTAAGATGATGAACGAGCTAGCAACCCTTGGGAAGGACTTTCCCAAGAGGGAGGTGTCGTCAAAAATCCTGAACTGTCTCCCTGAAAGATGAGACACAAGAGTGATCTTGTTGAAGAACACTCAAGATCTCACGAAAATTCCTTACTCTCACCTCTTCTCAGAGTTAAAGGCTCTGGAATTCGACCTCGATAAGGGGAAGACGAAGGGTGTTTCCAGTGAGGTTATGACTGAGGAGAAGACACCTGAGAAGGAAAAGAGCATGGCTCTTAAAGCTACTCCTGCGCTTGAGACTGGATCTGGCTCGAAGTCACTGAAGGATATGAACAAGGACGAGCTAGCCCTGGAGTACAGCCTGATGGAACGGCATTTCGAGAAACTGAACTCTCGATTCGGTAGGTATAAGAAGTTTTATACTGACACCCGTGATCGCAGGTATTCTAGCCCCAGGAGATCGAGCCCCCGGAGGGAAGAGAGGAGGGGTTCAGATTCCAGGAGAGAGAGAGACGAGCCTGTGCAGCGCAGAGATGAGAAAAGCTCCAAAATGAGAGATGACGCCGAGCTCAAAAGATCCAGCTCCAAACCTGAACGATCTTCAGGGAGCAGGAGGGAGTCGTCAAATAAGAGGTACACTGACAAACTGGGTGTTTCTAATGTAGGTCAGTGTTACCACTGTAAGAAGACCGGACATTATCAGTATGATTGTCCGGAGCTCAATGCTCGCGAGAGAGAAGATCAGAGAGCAAAGAGAGATCTCAGGGCATCAGATCGAAGAGCATTGGTTGCTGAGGATTCCTCAGATTCTGATGGCCCAGGACGCCGATCCCCTGAACTCTTCTTCGATGAGGAGTATGATGATCTCTGCCTCGACCTTCAGCTCGCTCTAGAGCAATTGATGGTTGATTTCTCGAGGCTGCAGGAGACGCATATTCACACAGTGGATGTGAATGCACAACTGAGTGGGGAGAATGATCGGTTAACTGAGTCTCTCAGAATGAGAGATACTGAGGAATCCCTCAGATTAGTAAACCTCCAGGAAGAGTTGCTTCATGCCCGGAAAGGCATGATGAGACTCCAATGGCGGTTGAAAGACTGAATGGTGTATTCAGCTCGCTGATCGAGACTCGTGATACTAATTTGTTCCTTGCTCAGGAACAGCAGATGATTGAGTGAATTGCTCTGAGAGGGATGTTCGAAACTGAGTGCCAAGCTTGCCTTGGTACTGAGCAAACTGCTTGGGATCTTGAACTAATCTCAAAAGAGAAGTTGGTGCATCAGTACACTACTGAGCTTGAGGCCCTAAAAAAGGAAAATGTGCGCCTTGAGGAAAAGCTGAAGAAGTTACACACATCTTCCCAAGTGATTGATGAGTTAACAAGTTTCTCTCAGCTGACCTATGGTGCTAAAGCTGAGTTAGGCTATGATGCCTCAAAGGACCCAAAGGGCAAAAAGAAGAGAGGTGCTTCAGGGAGCAACTCTCAGAAAAAGTTTGTCCCTGCCCAAACATGCGACAAGAGCACAAGTGTTGCTTATCAGGATAAGGGCAAAGGGAAGAAGAAAGTGCCTGCTGAAGAAGAAGAAGGAGGATCTGATGAAGGAGGGTGTTCCAGGCACATGACCGGATTTCATGATCTCCTTCAGGACTACGTAGCTCAGGAATGCCCGCAGGTAACCTTTGGTGATATCTCTAAGGGTTTCACCAGAGGATTCGGTACCCTTGTTGTTGGTTCTGTGAAAGTGCTTAATGTATCCTATTTTGAGGGTCTTAGGTATAACCTATTTTCGGTCAGTCAGTTTTGTGACCGTGGATATAGTGTAGAGTTTACATCTAACATATGCCTTGTGAAAGACATATCTACACTGCAGGTTCTGATTACAGGTGTCAGGGGAGGCAACATTTATTTTGTTGATTTTAAGAGCATCTCTCCTGAAACTTGTTTGGTCGCTAAGAGCTCATCTGAGCTCAGTTGGCTTAGGCATAAACGCCTGAGTCACTTAAACTTCAAGATTATTAACAAAATCTCTCGACTTTCTCTTATAGAGGGTCTACTTAATGAAGTTTTTAGCAAAGACCACGTGTGCAGAGCATGTCAGGAAGGCAAGCAAACCAAAGCCTTATTCAAGGAGAAAGATGCCTTCTCAACTGACAGAGTGCTTCAGCTCCTGCACATGGATCTCTTTGGTCCGATTACTCCTATCAGCATGAATGGTAGGAAATATAACCTTGTTGTTGTTGATGATTATTCCAGGTACACATGAGTTATTTTCTTGCTGAACAAGAAGGAGACTCAGGTCAAGCTTCCTGAGTTACTCAAGAAACTCAGTACTAAACAGGGTCATAGCATCGTCAGAATCAGATCAAATCGGGAAACGGAGTTTATTAACTCTATTATAACTGATTTTTGTACTGACCTTGGTATTACTCATGAGACTTCTGCAGCCAGGATACCTCAGCAGAATGGGGTAGCTGAAAGAAGGAATCGAACCCTGAAGGAAGCTGCCAGGACTATGTTGGCTGAGTCAGGACTGCCCAAGAAGTACTGGGCTGAAGCAATCAATACTCCTTGCTACACTCAGAACCGTTCTATGCTGAACAAACAACATGCTCAGACACCTTATGAAACGTGGAATAAAAGGAAGCCTCACATCTCCTATTTCCATATCTTTGGGTGTAAGTGTATCATCCTGAACAATGGGAAAGACCAGCTTAAAGCCTTTGATAGCAAGTCTGATGAGGGAGTTTTCTTAGGATACTCCTCAGTCAGCAAAGCTTTCAGGGTGTATAACTGTCTGACCCTTTGTGTGGAAGAAACACCTCATGTTGTGTTTGATGAGACTGAATCAGTGAGTAGAAAACAGGTTCCGAGTCCTGACACTGAGGGGGTCACCAAGAGGGTGACAAGGCTAAGCCTGAAGAATCCTGAGTTCAAGATCAAACTTGTGAATGCTCCCAAGGGATGGGATGATGATGATGATAAGGATGGACCTCAGGCCAACCCTCAGCAAGCCCCAGTGTCAGAGAATGTTGAGTCTCAGACAGAGGCACAAACTCAACCTGAGGTACGTACTGTCGGTGATGATGCTTCTGCACCTGAGACAGTTACTGAGTCCAACTCTGTATGGGGAAACAATGTCTCTACAGATATTGTACAACCCTCAGGGAATGACTCAGTATCCCCTGTTCTTGCTTGTTCCGCCTCTTTGTCTGTTATTGTTGAGACTAACATTTCAGGATCAGGTGAGGGAACGTCTGCAGCTCCCAGTGCAGCCGTCAACAGGAGGCGGTGGCCAGATTATCACTCATTGGCAGATATCATTGGTGATATCAATGAGGGGGTCAGGACAAGGTTGTTCCATGGCAAGAGTGCTATATTTTTTTGCTTCCTAAGTGATCAGGAACCTAAGAACATAGAAGAAGCTCTTGCTGACCCCAACTGGATCCTAGCCATGCAGGATGAGCTCAATCAGTTTGAGCGGAATCAGGTTTGGGAGTTAGTTGAGAGACCTAGGCATCAACATGTTATTGGCACCAAGTGGGTCTTCAAGAATAAGAGAGATGAGAAGAATGTTGTTGTCAGAAATAAGGTCAGACTGGTGGCCAAGGGTTACTCTCAGGCTGAAGGGATCGACTATGATGAGACCTTTGCCCCAGTTGCAAGATTGGAGGCAATCAGGTTTGTCTTGGCTTATGTAACATTTAAAAAGTTCAAGGTGTATCAGATGGACGTGAAGAGTGCTTTCCTGAATGGTGTGCTGAATGAGGAGGTTTATGTGGAACAATCTCCAGGGTTCGAAGTTGGTGACAATGTATATCACCTGAAGAAAGCTCTCTATGGTCTGAAGCAAGCCCCCAGGGCTTGGTATGTGATTAGCGTTTAAGTATGCATGTTTTTTACCTATTTTGTGTATTATTTTGTGTACTATAATGTATTGTTTAGCGTATTTATATATAATTTCACACTTTCTAATTAGTTATAAGTATTTATGTTTTCTATTTAAATAAGAAGCATATGTATAATTCAACCTAACCATTATGTCTATTGTATATTGTTGAGGTCTTAAGTGGAGTTATATTTATCCAAATTTTATGATATTGAACACCTAAGACAATGTACTAAATACTTAAGACACTTTAGTGATCCAATTTTACATGTTTGGATTGTATTTGTACTCATAAGTGAAGACTCCAATTCTGTCCAATGTTTGGACTCAAAACACATTTTCGTATTTGAACAGTATCTGGAGCCTCACTAAACCAATTGAACCAATTCCAGTTGTATTTGATCACTAATTCGTTGCTCTACAACTTGTCTTCAGGGCTCAAGTGTCAAAAGTTCCGGCTTCAATGGTCAAAATGACAATCAATGCAGGGCTTCAAAATTCCGCCATCTCAGTACACATGTTGGGAAATAATTCACCATAATTCACACAAAAGTCCAATTTACACAAGACCAAATCCATTGGTTAGCCAAGAAATTCATCAAGACACAGTAGAAATATTAAAGGCGTTGATTTTGTGCAAGCTGAGATATCTGTTTTTCAATAGACCACCATAAATTCGCGGAGAAAAACAATCCAGTTTTACCAACTCCACTATTATGGTCATAACTCACAATATAGAGATCCAATTTTGGAGATCTTAGATTCCTTGGAAAGCTAATCCAACGGCCTACAACTTTCATTCAGAAGTCAAGATGAAATTCAGACGGAAAGGGCAATTAAATTACTGATGTTTACAGGCCACGTGAATTGGTTCCTAAAGTCTTCATGATTCACTATTTGGAGGCCTATATAAAGAGCCCTTTAGCAACCCTTGAAGGCATCCCATTTTCCTTGTAATCCTTCTATCTTAGTCTAGTATCTCTCTTAGAAATATGAGTTCTTATTGTATTAGTATGAGTAGCTAAATATTTTACTAGAGTTAGGGATGAAGCTTTAGTAAAGTATTAGTAATGTTCTTGGTTATTCAATAAAGATTTTCAAAGTTTTAATCCTTTAGTCATTTGAAGAGTTTTTAAGAGAGGTTTTGATGTGTCATTACTTTGATTTGTTGTAGACTTATTGGCACAACAAATGCTTAGTTTCACATATCAACTATTGATTTTATAAACTTGTTCGAATTTCTAAAGGTACTTTTCAAAAGTATTATATGTGCTCAAAGTTATATCTTCCGATTGAAATCACTTGATTGTTAGATTTCGATTGAGTTATCAAAGATAACCAAGATCATAACTCTAGTATTTTTATCTAAAGTGGAATCCCGAAGCTCTAGTATTTTGTTACTTTATTTAAACCTCTCAACTAGATAATATCTTTTTCTTCCAAATCTCCCTGTGGTTCGACACTCGGTCTCCCGAGAAATTTTATTACTTGAAATCAACCTACACTTGGGTACGTAACTCTCAAGGAGCTATCAGTATGATACACTTTCTCAGTTCCTGATAGACCACGGGTTCGTAAAAGGAATAGTGGATAGGACAGTCTTCAGGATATCCGAAGGGGAAGACATTCTCTTGGTTCAGATTTATGTGGATGACATAATATTTGGATCACCTAACCTGAAGCTTTGTGAGAAATTCTCAAAGCTAATGACGGGGAAGTTTGAGATGTCAATGATGGGAGAGATGAACTTCTTTTTAGGTCTTAAGGTCAGGCAATCTGACTCCGGAATCTTCATAAATCAGACCAAGTATGCGAGGGACTTGATTCAGAAGTTTGGAGTTCAGATCAGTAAAGTCTCACGTATTCCCATGAACATAAATGAGAAGCTGGATCCTGACAAGGAGGGGACCTCAGTGAATAAGACTGAATATAGGGCACTGATTGGATCTTTAGTGTACCTGACTGCAAGTCGTCCTGACATCACTTATGCAGTCGGAGTTTGTGCAAGATATCATTCTGATTCGAAGAAGAGTCATCTAGAGAGTACCAAAAAGATACTGAAATACCTGAAGGGTACAGTCAACTTAGGACTTTGGTATCCCTCTAATGACAACCTAGAACTGACAGGGTATTCTGATGCTGATTATGGAGGTTGTAGATTTGATAGGAAATCAACTACAGGCACATGTCAGTTTCTAGGGAGCAAACTGATCTCTTGGTTTTCCAAGAAACAAACAAATGTTGCAACGTCTACTACTGAGGCTGAGTATATGGCAGCAGGCAGTTGTTGCTCCCAGATTCTTTGGTTGAAGCAACAACTGAGAGACTACAAAGTTGAGGCCACTGAAGTCCCAATTTTTTGTGACAACAATAGTGCCATTGCCATATCCCAAAACCTAGTCTTACACATAAGGTGTAAGAATGTAGACATCAGGCATCACTTTATAAGAGATCATGTTGAGAAGAAGGATATAAGGATGGAGAGGATCCCTACGGACAAGCAGAGAGCTGACATCCTGACTAAGGCTTTGCCTGAAACCAGGTTTGTTGAGTTGTCAGTAGAGTTAGGACTTCTTGACCCAGGTGTAGATGGTTCAGTATGAACCTCAGTTCGGGATTGAACAAGGTGGTCAGGAGGAATGACTAACTCAGGATCAGGTTGCAGAAAGGTGGATGGCTTTCAGGGGGAACAGGCATCGGATTTGGATCTTCAGGATCATAATAAGGTTTAGGTTCAGGACACAGAGCTCAGGGCTTGTCACCCTGATCAGACTCAGATGTATCAGTCAGGTTTCTATATCTGACTGACTGGTATGTATTATCGAACCTGTGCTTTAATTATGACTTGCTTGCATCATTTCTGATCGTATCTGACACCACATCAATCACATGGTTTTTAACTCTCATCCCAGCCGTTCATTTATTATTCAGTTTTATTAAATGCAAATTATTGGTATTTATTTCAAACATACTCTGACAAGCATTTAATACGAGTGTGGGGGGAACAATTTTCTATAAAGTTTGAATAATTAGCTTTGAAAACTGAATTTGGTAAAGTTTTTATTCCGGATATACCCCTTCATCTAATCCGTTGAATTTCAAAAGACTTTTAATCAAATCTGTTCATTAAAACTGAATCCTTGGGTATAAAAGGAAGTTTTGTTCATTTTCACAATTTGCGCACTCATACTTTCCTAACTCATATTTTCTGCAATCAACTCTCTCACTTCCTTGCATCCATAGCTTCTTCTGCTTCTCAATCGCTTGAAGACACCAGGAAATTCCACGCTGCCATCTCCGAAGTTGAATCAAAGGTGTCTTACGAATGGTTGGTGGACTTTTCTCACCGATCCACCATTTCTGAGCTTCGATAAGTCTATGGAGCCATTAATCAGGCTGGGCTCCTAGATTTTGTCACTAAGAAGCCAACTAAGGTCTGTCCACATCAAATCATTACTTTCTATGCAAACTTGAAAATGAATGATAACGATGAATGGGAATCAGTGATTCCACTCAGGCGATCAGTGGAGAAGAATGGGAAGAAAGTTGTTCAACATTTCACTGAGAGGATCAATGTCATGGATTTTATCAGAAAGACGTACAGACTGCCCCATTCTACTGATGATGAGCAGTTGGCTGATCTGACTGCCTACAAGGCTGGAGAGCAGCAAGCCTGTATGAACGAGTACCTGATCGTTCCTCAGGAGATCTTCAGCACGATGAACAAGAAGCTTCTAAAACCTGAGTACAAGCTATTGTTTGAGGTGGTGGTCCAAAGCATAATGGGCTTCATGGAAGGCATGGAGTAGATCAGTCAACCCAAGATCAGGGGTTTGGCTGCCATTGTGGACAACGCCAAGATCAACTGGGAGGAGTTCTTCCTTCAAAAGCTCGTACATGAATCAAAGGTCAGGATGGATGGTGACAGGATTGTACTAGACAGGAATCCTCACTTCGGTTCGAGGCTGTCCGTAATGCTCCAAAATTTTCTTGGAGATGTGGATATGGATGGATGTGAAGACTTTAAGGACAAGAACGTCCTCTTCAAGAACTCAGCAGAAATGATCAAGCGGATGCTTGACACTGAGATCAAGAAAGTGTCAAGAGGAAAGGGTAAGGGCAAGGCTGCCAGTTCTAAAGCTCAGGATGAGCCTGTGAAGAAGGTCCCAACAAAGGTAAAGGTGAAGAGAATCACAAATACTAAGCCCGCTGAGAAGAGATCACTGCTGAGGGATGAGCCCTCCGATACTGAATCTGACCAGCCTGAACAAAGGTCAGCTTCAGTAGCCACTGTTGTGCCCATTGCTTTCTAGGGCCCTGCTGATCCTCCATCGTCAGAGCAAACGGTGGCTTCTGGTACTGAGAAGATACCTCAGAAGGAGATGACTCAGATTGAGGGGGAACCAGCGGAGGAGGAGGTCAGGGTTGTGATGAACCCTGAAGTGGTTGTGATGGACGTGGTCCATGCAATCGAAGGTGATGAGGCTTAGGCGGAGCGTAGTGGAGGTGCTCAGAAGGAGCAATGAGGTGATGAGGAAATTGTTGTCCGGGAGGGACGTGGGAGTTTTTATGGTGGAGAAAGAGAGGAAGAGGTGAAGGAAGGAGAGGGAATGGAGGCTCAGGAGGAGCTCCATGATGAGGGTGTCGAAGATAAACAGGGCAGGAAATGGGTGGTGTCGAATGATGAAGAGTCTAACTCTGACGATCCGGAGGAAGCTCAAGAAATAACTCAGGAAGAGTCTTCACCACCCAGGATAACTCCATTTGAGATGGACGCCAGGTCTCAGGCCATCAGATTTGTCAATCAATATCTTCCAGACTTGGAAGAATCCTATGGCGAGGAGGTTATCAGACTCAGAGTCCTGGTTATGATGAGGAAAGCGTCGGTTCCAGAAGTGTCTGCCTTGATAAAGGACATTGGAGAGTAGGTTCTTAGGGATCAGGAGCAGATGATCCTTGATAGATTTGGGCTTCGATCATTGTTTGCCCAAATAGTGTCTACACGCAAGTGTACGTGATCGCTATATCGCCGTGGTAAGATTGACCAAGTTTAATATTTATCGAACACAGGGAGATGGAGATTTGTAAGGAAAATTGTTGTTTCAATTCGATAGCTAACAAAGCAATAAACGGGATGGGTATCTAATGTCTACTAATGCGTCAAAAGAGTAAACTACCTATCACCTTGGGTTGCAAAGTGAGCAAATGTGAGAGATATGTGCTAGTGTACTATCCTATGTTTCATATGGTGTAGTTTCACTTACTCATGCAATGAGGTATTGTACAATCATTTGGCAAGCCACTCTAACATGCAAATGTCTCTCTAGATACACATTAGAGCCTCTAATTGTTATGCCTATTCACTAGAATAATTCTCACTATCCTAGGAATTTCATCAAACACTTAGCATGCCTTGGCCTAATACAAGAAGATTTAGGAAAATAGTCCAACTCTCGTATAAGACTAACTCCTAGTGGCCTATACAATCAATTATGCATACAAAGCATTCATTCAAACCTTCAATGTAGAGAATTGATCATACAACAACTCATAGCATTGATAAGGTCAACATTAACAACATATTACTCCATAGGAATCATACACCAACACACAAAGGGATTAGCCCATGGCTAATTTGGTAAACAAAACAAAAATTGAAGTAACTACAACCATCGTTATGTAGGAATGGTAAAAGAATTCTGAAATATAACCTATTACAAGGATAATTGGAAAGATACAAAATACCTCTAAATGCTATCTAACTATCCGGCAATGGAAATCAAAATTCAAACTGTAGGAATGTAGCTCTAGTTGAGAGGAACACACAGCAACAAATGGACTAACGATCCGTGCGGTAGATCAAAAGTAACAAGAGAAATCGTCTCAAGAAATCTAAGAACACCCAACTAGAAAATACCTCTAACTTCCTAAATCTAGAGAGAGAATATGATGATGTGTGTGATCTAAGAAAAAAAATAAAAGTCCCTTTGGAAATTTGAGATGGAAGTTTATATATAGACCTTAGATCCTTTACCCAAAATGCCCTTCATTAAAATGTGCAAAAATACGAAAATTGCCCTGAAATTTCAGAGATTTTGAACTGCTGCCGAACGTGAACTTGATGGCTGCCGATCGTGATTGGCAGGTGAGGTCGCGCGAGCCTTGATGTGTCGAGCTTCAACATGTGCGCTGCCGAGTGTGATCGGCAACGAGTCCACGCGCTTTCATCAACTGCCGAACCTGAGCGTGCTACCTTCCGATCTCGATCACGCGACAGCTCGGACGAGTCCCTAGCTGCCGCTCCAGAGATTTGGTGCGCGATCTCCTTTGATGTGCTGTCGATCTGAGAAGTCTCCTTGCTGATCCCACTCCTTAGCTCAGGTCATGCTCGACCCTCTCTTCAAGCTCTTCATCATGGAATAACAATTACTTCCCTTGGCTTGACTCAAAAAATCCGGACTTTTCTCGATCTTGCTAGTTTCTTCCTCATTTTGCTCGTTTCCACCTATAATCACAACTTTATAGCCAAAAATGGTTAAATGCATAAAGTATATCATTTTAGGGTCAAATATGAACATAAGCACGTTAAAACCATATAAAAATGGATGCAAAAAGATGCAATTATGACCCTATTCATACCCCCAAACTAGATTGTTGCTCGGCCTCGAGCAACGAAGCGATAAGATAGAGGAATAATTGTATCAATGAAGTATCAAGCACAAGTCAATGCCATAGAATCATCACTCAATATCAAGCAAGTCTAAGATACAATATCATCCAATCATCTATCAAAATCAAATCTATAAGCACAATTTCAAATCAATGAGTCATGATCCTCACAAGATAAGTGTTTGCCTCAACCCTCAAGCGTATAGGTTCACTCAATCATCACACCAAATGCACGTACTACCATATGCTTGGCTCAAGTCTACATTCTCCACCACTTGATAAGACAATTCAATCACACATCATTGAGGACTTTTAAAGGTTGTAGTGTTGGCTCTTTGGTAGGGGAGGATCATATGGATAATAGTGACTAAGTATGATTAGCAAAGCATAGAAGGAATCAAAGTGGAGATCATTCACCTCTTCATGCAATTTTTGCATCTACTCTTCATTCTCTTTCACAATCACACTTTCAAGAATCAATCTTCCCTATAAACAAGTTGTGATCATACTCACAACACTAAAGTCAAACTTGACCATAATTTTTCAAAAAGTCAACCTTTTTCTATTTCTTGCAAGAACTTGCCTTTGAACCTTCTTTTCACCTCAATCATGCATGTTTGACTTTCTTTCAACCTTGGCCACCAATTTCTTCATTATATCACCAATCTTCCTTCCTTCTTTTCACTCTACTAATCATAGGGACAAGAGAGTTCCAAAAAGAAAGAAAAATGGCTTAAAGTGTGCTTAGCCAAATGAAAGGATTATAAGCACAAAAGGGTTAGCAATGAATAATAACATCAAGGTAGGCTCATAGAGCAAAGTGGCTCATTATAAATCAAAGATGGCCTCAAATCATATCATGTGAAATACTTATCAAGTGTAGCCTCAAACAAGACTAAAGTCATGTTCTAGAGTAAAATGCACATGTGTGGAACTCACATCAAAGAGTATCATCCGTTCAAGATTGAAACGGGCATATATGGCTCAAAACTCACGGGTATAGTTGATCAAGACTCATATCATATAAAAAATGCTCATGTCAATGAAATTTCAAGACTTATGGATTCAAAAGTATCAAAGATCAAACAAGAATCAAGAGATAAATCCATTACACTACTCATGACTCTCAACTCATCCATACAACAATAAACATATCTCATGCCTTCACTACTCAAAAAACAAACAACAATATGGCCATCAATACAAGCAAAACCAAGGCCTCATCCTAAGCATATGGTCTAGAATCATCATAGAAACACTAAAAATCAACATGAGAATTGCATTGCGATGAGAATGACGAAACAATTACACCCCCAAACTTTTTTGTACCATAGGTCTAAAAAATTTGGCAAGGAAGTGGAGACAAGATCATGCAATGCACAATAAAGCACAATACAACAAGAATCAACAATTAAGCTCAACATAGCAATCTAAAATCACTCTAAATCTAAACAAGCAATCACAATAGAACAAACTCACATGAGGAAAATGAAGCAAGAAGACAAGCATAAGTACGAAAGGAGTATAGAAAACATACCTATGGAAGGAGGTGAAGAGTAGAAATGTAGAGCTTGAGTTCCAAGAATTTCCTCTCCTCTTCTCATGTGTTTTTGGATGAGTGTGTGTGCAAGAATGTGGTGTAAAATATGTGTGTTTGTGTGTGGAAAATGGTGTACAATGGTGTAGGAAGAAAGTGCGGTCAAAACAAGAAAAGTGGTCAAGATGACTCACCTTGGGTGCTGCGCTTGGTCACGTGACCACCGCCGCTCAGACGGCTCCTGAGGGAGCGGGATTTTTTACCCTAGGCCGTAGCAAAAAGCTCGGTCACACTAAGGCCAGCGCTCGGACACCTTGAGCCAGCCGCTCGGTCAGAGCCTCTTTTCAACATTTCCGAATTTAATTTTCCTACACCACTTCAAGCAATTTTTAAACACCACAAACATCATCAATCAATATCAAATAGCCCATATGAAGAATGATCACACCCCCCCAAACTTTTTCGGATTGTCAATCCTAAAAGTTTAGAAAGAATGATGAATATGACATAGGCTAAGCAATTAAAGCACAAATCCAAATATTAATCATGCACAACACTATCGAAAACCAATCCTATCATCTCAATATAAACTCCCCCAAACTATCAATTAAGCACATGTAAAAATTAAGATTGAAAATATAACAACTTACTTCCTAATCCAAAATGTTGAAAAGAAAACAAAAATCTAACTAACAAAGGATACAAAAAGGATATAAGGGTGGGTTGCCTCCCACCTAGCGCTTGGATTTAACGTCCCGTAGCCAGACGTACCAATGTTAGCTAAATGGCCAAGGATATTTGTCCTCCTCCCCATCTAACTTTAATCTCAAAACTTCATGATTAAAGAAACATGTAGGATTTCTACCCCACACCCGCAATTTCTTTAACACTTTAAGCTTATAAGCACATTTATTCTCCGCTTCTTTCCTCATCATCCCTATCCACCCCCTTTTCCGACTATCAAAAATATTTAAAAAAACTTTCAACTCAATCTTATTATCAACTATATCAAGAGGCAAGACGAAATCAATATAAACAATATTATCAACATAAGCAATAGTAGAAGAGTCCAAGGGTAAAGAAATGCTCATTTCACTTATAGGCTCCTCTTTCACTTTATCTTGAGGTTCGTCTTCGATCTTGTTCATGTCCGTGAGTGGACATTCCTCTTCCTCTTTTTTGACGAGTTGAATGTCCTCTATCCTCTTCACCACCATTTGGTCCTTTTTATCATCCTCCCCTTCTTTTTCTCCTTCATCTTCTCCTTGATTCCTATCAAGTCTAACACAAAAAGTAGAATCATAAATGTCCATATTAAGAGATATAGAATGAAAAGTGAAAGAAAAAGGATCATAAGATCCTTTATCATTGTAGTGCAAAATTATCTTGACATCTTCATCTTTCAAATCCTTATTCTCTTCAAGAAATCCATCGAGTTGATCGTATACGTATTCTTTCGGTTCATCTTTCTCTTTCCCTTCTTTTTCTACCTTTTTTTCCTTACTTTTGGAAGTAGGAGAAGGATATGAGTATAGATATGGATAGGGAGAATAATAAGGATAGGGATAATGGTATGTATGGTGGTAGGATTGTTGAGGTGGTGGTTGATATGGATATGGTGAATATGGATGAGGTTGATATGTGTATGGTTGAGGAGGGTATGTGTATTGTGGAGGATACAAGTAATGGTTGTATCCATCCATCTTCATTTGAGCGCACTCCTACAAAAATAAGCAAGTATCAACACTCGCCAAGAATGATTAAGAACACACAAAGAAACAAAGATAAGACATGTAAACACACATCACCACAAGTATCAAAACTCTCACAATAGTAACCAATCGAAAATGAAGGAAACAACAAACAACCAAACAAACTAGCCGTCTCCCCGGTAACGGCACCAAAAACTTGTTTGCCCAAATGGTGTCTACACGCAAGTGTACGTGATCGCTATATCGTCGTGGCAAGATTGACCAAGTTCAATATTTATCGAACATAGGGACATGTGGATTTGTAAGGAAAATTATTGTTTCAATTCGATAGCTAACAAAGCAAAAAAGGGGACGGGTATCTAATGTCTACTAATGCGTCAAAAGAGTAAACTACCTATCACCTTGGGTTGCAAAGTGAGCAAATGTGAGAGATATGTGCTAGTGTATTATCCTATGTTTCATATGGTGTAGTTTCATTTACTCATGCAATGAGGTATTGTACAATCATTTGGCAAGCCACTCTAACATGCAAAGGTCTCCCTAGATACACATTAGAGCATCTAATTGTTATGCCTATTCACTAGAATAATTCTCACTATCCTAGAAATTTCATCAAACACTTAGCATGCCTTGGCCTAATACAAGAAGATTTAGGAAAATAGCCCAACTCTCGTATGAGACTAACTCCTACTGGCCCATACAATTAATTATGCATACAAAGCATTCATTCAAACCTTCAATGTAGAGAATTGATCATACAACAGCTCATAGCATTCATAAGGTCAACATTAACAACATATTACTCCATTGGAATCATACACCAAAACACAAAGGGATTAGCCGATGACTAATTTGGTAAACAAAACAGAAATTGAAGTAACTACAATCATCATTATGCAGGAATTGTAAAAGAATTCTGAAATATTACCTATTACAAGGATAATTGGAAAGATACAAAATACCTCTAAATGCTATCTAACTATCCGGTAATGGAAATCAAAATTCAAACGGTAGGAATATAGCTCTAGTTGAGAGGAACGCGCAGCAAGAAACGGATTAACAATTCGTGCGGTAGATCAAAAGTTACAAGAGAAATTGTCTCAAGAAATCTAAGAACACCCAACTAGAAACTACCTCTAACTTCCTAAATCTAGAGAGAGAATATGATGATGTGTGTGATCTAAGGAAAAAAAATAAAAGCCCCTTCAGAAATCTGAGATGGAAGTTTATATATAGACCTTAGATCCTTTACCCAAAATGCCCTTCGTTAAAAAGCGCAAAAATACGACAATAGCCCTGAAATTTTGGAGATTTTGAACTGCTGTCGAACGTGAACTTGATGGCTGCCGATCGTGATTGGCAGCTGAGGTCGCGCAAGCCTTGAGGTGTCGAGCTTCAACATGTGCGCTGCCGAGTGTGATCGGCAGCGAGTCCGCGCTTTCACCAACTGCCGAACTTGAGCGTACTACCTGCTTATCTCGATCGCGTAATAGCTCGTACGAGCCCCTAGCTGCCGCTTCAGAGATTTGGCGTGTGATCTCCTTTGATGTGCGGCCGATCTGAGACGGCTCCTTGCCGATCCCACACCTTAACTCGGGTCATGCTCGACTCTCCTTATTTTCGTCATATCTTGAGTTCTAGGATTCCGATTGACTCGATTCTTCTTTAGTTGCGACCCTCTCTTCAAGGTCTTCATCATGGAATAACAATTACTTCCCTTGGCTTGACTCCAAAAATCCAAACATTTCTCAATCTTGCTCGTTTCTTCCTTGTTTTGCTCGTTTCCACCAATAATCACAACTTTCTAGCCAAAAAGGGTTAAATGCATAAATTATATCATTTTAGGGTCAAATATGAACATAAACACGCCAAAATCATATAAAAATGGATGCAAAAAGATGCAATTATTGACCCTAATAAATCATACACCCAAGTCATCAACAGGGAGGATTTTATCAGGGTTGTCAGGGCGAATAATCCTCAGCCCAACCCTTCTACTGAACTGGAAGTTGTTCCAGTAGTTGGGGAAGGTGCGATCTCGGGAGGAGGTGTGTTCAATGGAAATGTGTCCTCAATCAAGTGTACGTGTTCGTTATTGTCGTGGCAAGTTGACCAAGTTTAATATTTATCGAACCCAAGGGAGATGGGGAATTGTAAGGGAAATTTGTTGTTTCAATTGGAAGGCAAACAAAGCAATTAAACGGAAAGGTATATATTGTCTACTAATGCGTCAAAAGAGTAAACTACCTATCACCTTGGGTTGCAAAGTGAGCAAATGTGAGAGATATGTGCTAGTGTACTATCTTATGTTTCACATGGTGAAGTATCCCTTAATCATGCTATGAGGTATTGTACAATCAATCGGCTAGCCACTCTAACATGCAAAAAGGTCTCCCTAGATGCACATCAAAACCTCAAATTGTCCTTCTAATTCACTAAGGATAATTCTCACTATCTTAGGAATTTTAGCAAACACTTAGCATGCATTGGCCTTAATACAAGAAGATTTAGGAAAATAGCTCTACTCTCATATGAGACTAACTCCCTAGTGGCCCTAGAAATCAATTATGCATACCACGCATTCATAGTATCCATCAATGTAGAGAATTGATCATACAACAACTCATATCATTCAAAAAATCAACATGATCACCACATTACTCCATAGGAGTCATACACCAACACCTAAAGGAATTAGCCCATGGCTAATTTGGTAAACAAAAGAACAATTAAGCTTGAAAAAATCATCATCACACAAGAAATGTAAAGAGATTACCTATTACAATGAAAATTGGAAAGATACAAGTTACCTCTAAAATGCTAGAAAATGATCCAACAACGGAAAATGTAATTCAATCGGTAGAAATGTAGACCTAGCTGAGATGAGAATGCAGAAGAAAACGGATCGACGATCCAAGCGGTAGATCAAAAGTTATCCATGAAATCATAAGAAGAAATCTTAAGAACCCAACTAGTAACTACCTTTCTCTCTCTAATCTAATCTAAGAACTTAAATTATGACTTGATTCTAAACTAGATTATGACTTCGATGCCTTGAGAATCTGATCCTTGGAGTATTTATAGTGCCCACAATGTTTAGTCCAAAGTGCCCTTCATTAAACGTGCAAAAATACGAAAATAGCCCTGAAAATTCAAAAATTCTGAACTGCTGCCGAGCGTGAGCTTGATTGTTGCCGAATGTGATTGGCAGCGGGATCGCGCACTTTTGCAAGCTGCCAAACCATAATGTGGACCCTGCCACTCGTGCTCAATCGACAGCTCCCGCGAGCCTTCGGCTGCCGCTCCAGGGATTAGGCACGCGATCGCCGTTGATGTGCTGCCGATAGAAGAGGGGTTCCTGCCGATCCCACTCCTTAGCTCGGGTCATGCTCAACTCTCCTCGTTTTAATCATATCTTGAGTTCTAGGACTCCGATTGACTCGATTCTTCTTTCATTGCGACCCTCTCTTCAAGCTCTTAATCATGGAATAACAATTACTTACATTTGTTTGACACCAAAAATCCGGACTTTTCTCAATCTTGTTCGTTTCTTCCTTGTTCTGCTCGTTTCCACCTATAATCACAACTTTCTAGCCAAAAAGGGTTAAATGCACAAAGTATATCATTTTAGGGTCAAATATGAACATGAGCACATCAAAACCATATAGAAATAGATGCAAAAACATGCAATTAAGACCCTAATCACACCCCCAAACTAGATTGTTGCTCGGTCTCGAGCAACGAAGCGATAAGATAGGGGAATAATTGTATGTATGAAGCATCAAGCACAAGATCACTGCCACAGAATCATCACTCAATGTCTAGCAAATCTAAGATACAAGATCATCCAATCATCTATCAAGATCAAATCAATTAGCATAATGTCAAATCAATTAGTCATGATCCTCACAAGATAAGTGTTTAGCTCAACCCTCAAGTGTTTAGGCTCACTCATACATCACACCACATACACATACTACCATAAGCTTGGCTCAAGTTTACATTCTCCACCACTTGTAATGACAAATCAATCACACATCAATGAGGACTTTTAAAGGTTGTAGTGTTGGCTCTTTGGTAGGGAAGGAACATATGGGTAAAAGTGACTAAGTATGATTAGTAAAGCATAGAAGGAATAAAAGTAGAGATCATTCACCTCTTCATGCAATTTTTACATCTATTCTTCATGCTCTTTCACAATCAAACTTCAAAGTATCATTCTTCCCTTTTTACAAAATTGTGAACTTACTTCACAATACTAGAGTCAAACTTGACTATAATTTTTTGAAAAGTCAACCTTTTCTCATGCTTTGCTAGCTCTTGCCTTTGAACCTTCTTTTCACATCAATCCATGCATAGAATTTCTTTCAACTAAGGCCACCAATTTCTTCTTCCTATCACCAATCTTCCTTCCTTCTTTTCACTCTACTAATCATAGGGACAAAAGAGTTCGAAAAAGGAAGGAAATGGCTTAAAGTGTGGTTAGTCAAAGGAAAGGTCTAATGGCACAAAATGGTTAGCAATGGATAATAACATCAAGAGGCTCATAGGGCAAAGTGACTCAATGTAGATCAAAGAAATGCCTCAAATCATATCATGTGAAATCAATGTCTAATGTAGCCTCAAACAAGACCAAAGCCAAGTTCTAGAGTAACATGTACGTGTGTGGAACTCACATCAAAGAATATCATCCGTTCAAGATTGAAACGGGCATAAATGGCTCAACACTTCACGGGTATAAGGTGATCATGACTCATCTCATATAAAAAATGCTCATATCATCAAAATCTCAAGTATCATCAAATCCATAGCACAAAAGACAAGATAAGAATCAAGCCATAACTCCACTACATCCAACATGAACTCTCAACTCATCCACACAACCATAAACATATCTCATGACACACTACTCAAACTAGCAACATCATGGCAAAAATCAAAAAGTAAAAACAAGGCACATGATAAGCATAAGGTCCAAAAACATCATAAAAGCACTAGAATCAACCTAAGCATAGCATTGCAATGAGATTTGCAAAACGAAGACACCCCCCCAAACTTTTTTGGACCAAGGGTCTAAAAAGTTTGGCAAAGAGTGAAGAAAAGATCATGCAATGCACAAATCAAAGCACAATACCACAAGAATCAACAATTTAGCTCAAAGTAGCAATCTAAAGATCAAGCAAACTAAACCTAAGAATGGAAACACATAAGAAGAGATACGTGTAAAGACATACCTTGAGTTGGGATTAAAAATAGGAGAGTGACTTGCCACTTACACGAAAATGTCCTTCTTGGCCGAGTAGGAAGACAATTCTCCTCATCACACCTTTCTAGAGCTCACAAATCACATCAACTATCATTGCAAATCTAAATTTGAAGAACGAATACACCCCCCAAACTTTTTCAGATCAAGGATCTTAAAAGTTTGGAAAAGGGTGATGAAAATAGGATTTGCTATGAATCAATGACCAATAAAAGCATATGCAAGCTCAACTAAACCAAGAAACACAATATATACCAAGAGGCAACACCCCCAAACTAGGATAAATCACATGCACCAACCAAGATAAGAGAACACACTACCTCATATAAAGCAAATCAAAACAAATAACACTATCTAAACTACAAAGCACATATAATAAAGCAAGAAAAATTTTCAAGGATGGGTTGCCTCCCATATAGCGTTTGGATTTAACTTCCCCTAGCCGGACGACACCAATGTTAGCTAAATGGCCAAGGATAATTGACATTCCTCCCATTATACAACAATCTTAAAGCATAATGATCAAGGAAATAAGTAGGATTTCTACCCCATACCCCTACTTTCCTTATCTTTTTGAATTTATAAGCACAAGCATGTTCTTCTTTTCTTCTTAAACCAATCCACCCCCATCTCCTACTATCAAAGATGTTCAAGAATATTCACAATTCAATCTTATTATCAATTATATCAAGAGGCAAGACGAAATCAATATAAATAATATTATCAACATAAGCAATAATAGAAGAGTCCAAAGGTAAAGAAATGTTCATTTCACTTATAGGCTCCTCTTCCACTTTATCTTGAGGTTCGTCTTTGATCTTGTTCAGGTTCATGAGTGGACATTTCTCTTCCTTTTTTTTGACGAGTTGAATGACCTCTATCCTCTTCACCACAATTTGGTTCTTTTTATCCTCCTCCCCTTCTTTTTTTCCTTCATCTTCTCCTTGATTCCTATCAAGTCTAACACAAGAAGTAGAATCATAAATGTCCATATTAAGAGATATAGAATGAATAGTGAAAGAAGAAGGATCATAAGATCCTTTATCAATGTAGTGCAAGATTATCTTGACATCTTCATCTTTCAAATCCTTATTCTCTTCAAGAAATCTATCGATTTGATCATATACGTCTTCTTCCGGTTCATCTTTCACTTCCTCTTCTTTTTCTACCTTTTTTTCCTTACTTTTGGAAGTAGAAGAAGGATATGAGTATGGATATGGATAGGGAGAATAATAAGGATAGGGATAATGGTATGGATGGTGGTAGGATTGTTGAGGTGGTGGTTGATATGGAGATAGTGAATATGGATGAGGTTGATATGTGTATGGTTGAGGAGGGTATGTGTATTGTGGAGGATACGAGTAATGGTCATATCCATCCATCTTCAAGTAAGTTCACTCCTACAAAAATCAAGCAAGTATCAACACTCACCAAGAATAGTCAAATACAAACAAAGAAATAAAATAAAGAAAGAAATGTAAACAAACATAAACTAGCTTGACAAAGAGACTGTTTCCCCTGCAACGGCGCCAAAAACTTGTTCAGTCAAAACGTGTCCACACGCAAGTGTACGTGGTCGCTATATCGTCATGGTAAGTTCGACCAAGTTTTATATTTATCGAACACAGGGAGATGGGGTTTTGTAAGGAAATTTGTTGTTTCAATTGGAAAGCAAACAAACAATAAAGGGGAAATGTATCTATTGTCTACTAATGCGTCAAAAGAGTAAACTACCTATTACCTTCTGTTGCAAAGTGAACAAATGTGAGAGATATGTGCTAGTGTACTATCCTATGTTTCACATGGTGAAGTATCCCTTAATCATGCAATGAGGTATTATACAATCAATTGGTTAGCCACTCTGACATGCAAAAAGGTCTCCCTAAATACACATCAAAGCCTCTAATTGTCCTTCCTATTCACTAATGATAGTTCTCACTATCTTAGGAATTTAAGCAAACACTTAGCATGCATTGGCCTTAATACAAGAAGATTTAGTTAAATAGTCATACACTCGTATGAGACTAACTCCCTAATGGCCCTTATTATAAACTACACATGCAAAGCATTCATACAATCCATCAATGTAGAGAATTGATCATACAACAACTCATAGCATTCAAAAGGTCAACATAATCACCACATTACTCCATAAGAATCATACACCAACACATGAAGGAATTAGCCCATGGCTAATTTGGTAATCAAAAGAACAATTAAGCGAGTGACAATCATCATCATACAAGAAATGTAAAGAAATGTAGAGAGATTACCAATTACAATAAAATTTGGAAAGATACAAGTTACCTCTAAAATACTATCTAACAATCCGGCAATGGAAATTGAAATTCAATCGGTGAGAATGTAGCTCTAGCTAAGACGAGAATGCTGGAATAAACAGATCGACGATCCAAGCGGTAGATCAAAAGTTATAGACGAAATCATAAGAAGAAATCTTAAGAACCCAACCAGTAACTACCTCTCTCTCTCTAATCTAATCTAAGAACTTGAATTATGACATGATTCTAAACTAGATTGCCTTGAAAATCTGATCCTTGGAGTATTTATAGTGCCCACAATGCTTAGTCCAAAGTGCCCTTCATTAAACGTGCAAAAATACAAAAATATCCTTGAAAATTTGGACTTTTAACACTGCTGCCGAACGGGAGCTTGATGGCTGCCGATCGTGATCGGCAGCGGGATCGTGCGCTTTTGCCATCTACCGAACCGAAGTGTGACTCCTACCGATCTCACTCGCGCGACAGCTCACGCGAGCCTTTAGCTGCCGCTCCAGGGATTTCTCATGTGAGTGTAGCTCTATGTGCTGCCGATCTAAGAGGACTTCATGTCGATCTGAGTCCTTAGCTCGGGTCATGCTCGACTCTCCTTGTTTTTGTCATATCTAGAGTTCTAGGACTCCGATTGACTCGATTCTTCTTTCGTTGCGGCCCTCTTCAACATGAAACATCAATTGCTTCCATTGGCTTGACTCCAAAAATCCAGACTTTTCTCGATCTTGCGCATTTCTTTCTTATTTTGCTCGTTTCCACCAATAATCACAACTTTCTAGCCGAAAAGGGTTAAATGCACAAAGTATATCATTTTAGGGTCAAATATGAACATAAGCGCATCAAAACCATATAGAAATGGATGCAAAAACATGCAATTATGACCCTAATCACACCCCCATACTAGATTGTTGCTCGGCCTCGAGCAACGAAGCGATAAGATAGGGGAATAATTGTATGTACGAAGCATCAAGCACAAGATCAATGCTATAGAATCATCGCTCAATGTATAGCAAATCTAAGATACAATATCATCCACTCAACTATCAAAATCAAATCAATAAGCACAATTTCAAATCAATGAGTCATAATCCTCACAAGATAAGTGTTTAGCTCAACCCTCAAGTGTTTAGGCTCACTCATACATCACACCACATACACATACTACCATAAGCTTGGCTCAAGTCTACATTCTCTACCACTTGTAATGACAAATCAATCACACATCAATGAGGACTTTTAAAGGTTGTAGTGTTGGCTCTTTAGTAGGGAAGGAACATATGGATAAAAGTGACTAAGTATGATTAGTAAAGCATAGAAGGAATCAAAGTAGAGATCATTCACCTCTTCATGCAATTTTTGCATCTACTCTTCATGCTCTTTCACAATCACACTTCAAAGAATTATTCTTCCCTTTTTACAAAATTGTGAACTTACTTACAATACTAGAGTCAAACTTGACCATAATTTTTCAAAAAGTCAACCTTTTTAATTTCTTGCAAGAACTTGCCTTTGAACCTTCTTTTCATAACAATCCATGCATAGAATTTCTTTCCACCTTGGCCACCAATTTCATCATCAAATCATCAATCTTCCTTCCATCTTTTCACTCTACTAATCATAAGGACAAGAGAGTTCCAAAAAGGAAGGAAAATGGCTTAAAGTGTGGTTAGCCAAAGGAAAGGATTATAGGCACGACATGGGTAGCAAAGGATATCAATATCAATGGTAGGCTCATAGGGCAAAGTAGCTCAATATAGATCAAAGAAAATGCCTCATATTATATCATGTGAAATCATTATCTAATGTAGCCTCAAACAAGAGAAAAGCCAAGTTATAGAGTATAATGCACATGTGTGGAACTCACATCAAAAAAATGTCATCCGTCCGTTCAAGATTGAAACTGGCAAATTTGGCTCAAAACTCACGGGTAATGGGTGATCAAGACTCATATCATATCAAGAATGCTCATATCAATGAAATCTCAAGAATCATAAAATCAAAAGTATCAAAGATAAGACGAGAATCAAGCAATAAATGCACTACACTAATCATGACTTTCAACTCATCCACATAACAATAAACATATCTAATGCATTCTCTACTCAAAGTAAACAACAATATGGCCATCAATACAACCAAAACCAAAGCCTCATCCTAAGCATATGGTCCAAAACATCATAGAAGCACTAAAAATCAATATAATAATAGCATTACGAAGAAAATGACGAAACGATCACACCCCCAAACTTTTTTGGACCATAGGTCTAAAAAGTTTGGCAAAGAAGTGGAGACAATATCAAGCAATGTACAATAAAGCACAATACAACAAGATTCAACAATTAAGCTCAACATAGCAATCTAAAATCACTCTAAATCTAAACAAGCAATCATAATAGAACAAACTCACATGAGGAAAAGGAAGCAAGAAGACAAGCATAAGTACGAAAGGAGTATAGAAAATATACCTATGGAAGGAGATGAAGAGTAGAAATTTAGAGCTTGAGTTCCGAGAATTTCCTCTCCTCTTCTCATGTGTTTTTGAATGAGTGTGTGTGCAAGAATATAGTGTAAACACTTTAGACACACAAAGCCTAGCGCTCGGACACCTTGAGTCAGCCACTCGGTCAACACTTCAAACAATTTCTGAATTTAATTTTCCTACAATACTTCAAACAATTTTTAAACACCACAAACATCATCAATCAATATCAAATAACCCATATGAAGAATGATCACACCCCTCCCAAACTTTTTCGGATTGTCAATCCTAAAAGTTTGGAAAAGAATGATGAATATGACATAGGCTAAGCAATTAAAACATAAATCCAAATATTAATCATGCACAACACTATCCAAAACCAATCCTACCATCACAATATAAACTCCCCCAAACTATCAATTAAGCACATTTAAAAATCAAGATTGAAAGTATGACAACTTAATTCCTAATCCAAAATCATGAAAACAAAATAAAAATCTAACTAACCAAGGATACCAAAAGGATATAAGGGTGGGTTGCCTCCCACCTAGTGCTTGGATTTAACGTCCCCTAGCCGGACGCACCAATGTTACCTAAATGGCGAAGGATATTTGGCATCCTCCCCATCTAAATTTAATCTCAAAGTTTTAAAATTAAGGATACATGTAGGATTTCTACTCCACACACCTACTTTCCTTTTCATTTTGACCTTGTAAGCATATTTATTCACGTCTTCTTTCCTCATCATTCCTATCCACCCCCTTTTCTGACTATCAAAATTATTCAAAAAGATCCTCAATTCTATTTTATTGTCGATTATGTTAAGAAGCAAGACGAATTCAAAATGAACAATATTATCAATTATTGAACTAATGGAAGAGTTCAAGGGTTTAGAAATGCTTATTTCAACTTTTTGCTCATCTTCCAGTTTTTCTTGAGGTTCATCTTCGATCTTGTTCATGTCCATGAGTGGACATTCCTCTTCCTCTTTTTTGACGAGTTGAATGTCTTCTATCCTCTTCACCACAATTTGGTCCTTTTTATCATCCTCCCCTTCTTTTTCTCCTTCATCATCTCCTTAATTCCTATCAAGTTTAACACAAAAAGTAGAATCATAAATGTCCATATTAAGAGATATAGAATGAATAGTGAAAGAAGAAGGATCATAAGATCCTTTATCATTGTAGTGCAAGATTATTTTGACATCTTCATCTTTCAAATCCTTATTCTCTTCAAGAAATCCATCGAGTTGATCATATACATCTTCTTTCGGTTCATCTTTCTCTTCCTCTTCTTTTTCTACCTCTTTTTCCTTACTTTTGGAAGTAGGTGAAGGATATGAGTATGGATATTGATAGGGAGAATAATTAGGATATGGATAATGGTGTGGATGGTGGTAGGATTGTTGAGGTAGTGGTTGATATGGAGATGGTGAATATGGATGAGGTTGATATGTATATAGTTGAGGAGGGTATGTGTATTGTGGAGGATACAAGTAATGGTTGTATCCGTCCATCTTCATTTAAGCGCACTCCTACAAAAATAAGCCAGTATCAACACTCACCAAGAATGATTAAGAACACACAAAGAAACAAAGATAAGACATGTAAACACACATCACCACAAGTATCAAAACTCTCACAATAGTAACCAATCAATAATGAAGGAAACAACAAACAACCAAACAAACTAGCCATCTCCCCGGCAACGACGTCAAAAACTTGTTTGCCAAAATCGTGAATGATTTCCATGCAAGTGAACGTGGTCGTTGTTGTCGTGGCAAGTTAACCAAGTTAAATATCAAACACAGGGAAACGATGCGATATCAAGCGAGTATTGAGTGTTTACAAAAGGCCAATAGCTAGGAAAGTAAGAAAAGATCATGTTTCTATCTACTAATCAAGCAAGAATAGTAAATCCTAACTATCACCTCAAAGAAGTGAGCAAGTGTGAAGTGTACATGGAAGTAATCCTACTATGGCTCCATTAGTATCCCATCCATCCTAGCATGCAAAAGGTCTCTTGGTGTCTTAGTCAAGCCAACAAGTGTCTAGATCTGTCTACAACACAAGGTAAGCTCTATTGGATGTCTAGATCTCTCTACAACTCCCAACACTCAAATTAAGAGGTCTAGGCTAATATGCAATTCTCATTGATCATACAAGCAATATATCAAACACTTGGTATGCCTAAGATTTTTATAGCCCAATTCTCATTTCATTGCTAAAACATATAAGCCATACATTCCAATTAAACATCCCAAGCAGTCATACAAGTCATTAATAAGAGAACTAATCCATCAAGATCACTAATTCATGCATAGGATTAACAAGAGACTAAATTCACCATAGTATTCATAAAACCATGCAACAACGAATTAGCCCATGGCTAATTGGTAATAAAAAACAAAAATTAAAATTCTAAACAACATGATTATGAAATTAAACAATAGAATTCAAGAGAACTTGCCAAATGTAGATGAAATTGAAATACAATAATCAAACTTTGAAATGCTATCTTCTAATCTGGAGCTCAAAATCATAAAATGATCCGTAGAATTGTAGCTAATAACGAGACTAATCTAATGGAGAAAACGGATTAAAGATCCAACGGATGGATCAAAAGTAATTATAGAGAGAAGTATGAAATCTAACTAAGAACCCACTATAACCTCTAATCTCTCTCTCTAAAACTACCCAATGATCTAACTAATGAGAATATCGTTGGAGAATCTGATTCTTGAGTATTTATAGTGCCCACAATGCTAAGACCAATTTGCCCTTCATTAAATGCACAAAAGGACGAGAATGCCCTCGAAAATGTGGAAATCCGGACCTCCACTTGGACAGCCTTGGAACCGCTCGGTCATTGTACATGCCTCCTGAGGGAGCGGAAATTTCTGCTCTAGGCCGTAGCAAACAGCTCGGACGGCCTAAGGGAACCGCTCGGTCACCTATTGTGGACCGCTCGGACGTAGTGTAAGTCCGACTTGCAATTTTCGACTTTTTCATCTTCGATCCTACGACTCATCCAAGCATCCTAGGGTCTTCATTTGAGTACAAGAAACATCCCCATGGGCTCGGATTCCATCATCTCCTCTCCAATAGTTAGGAATTACTCATTTTTGCTGGTTTTCACCTACAAGGCATATTTTCTTGCCACAAAAGGGTTAAATGCACAAAGTATATCATTTTAGGGTCAAATATGAACATAAGCACATCAAAACCATATAGAAATGGATGCAAAAAGATGCAATTATGACCCTAATCAGAAATTCAGATCAAGGCACCTGAGAACATTACCTATCCTCCTCCAACCCTTGGCATAAATATCCATCTGAATATGGACATGATCAGAAGTGAGATTGCGAAGGTAGCTTAGAGAACCTGCTCCCTAAGTGATCAAGCTAAGTTCCATGAAGTCAAGCTGAGAGTTCTAAAGAAGTATGGGATCTCGCTGGCCAGATGGGATGATGAAGACTGAAGAGTAGAGTCAGGATTAGTGTTTCAGGAATACCTCTGTAATAGTTTCAGGATAACATGTACTCCAATTATCAATCAATGAAACTATTTTATATTCCTGAGACAACATCTCGTTGACTCCTGATTTACTTTTCTGCACTTTATCAAGAACTGTACTAACCCTTTCCTGTTTTCATCTTATAGAACTAAGGAACTGATATAGGTTCCAGAACTTAATACTGAGATTTCAGTAAACATGTTTAGATGGTAGGGTTTTTCTAAGGGTTTTGGCATCATCAAAAAGGGGGAAATTGTTGGGACAATCTGAGTGTTTTGATTAGATCCCAAAACCCCTTGATGAATTTGCCTAAGTATAGTTCATCAGGATGATAGGCTCAGGATAGACAGGTCATAATAGATTTTTCTATTTACAGGTATTCAGTTCAGGGGGAACGTGTTGAAGAATGAAGACTGATGGTGACGTCCCTGAATTCTGAAGTCTGAGGCATCTCCAACCCTAAAGGTATTGATCATCCTGAAGATGGTTAACCTGAAGCTGCAACCTGAAAAACCTAGAAAGAGTCCTGAATCTGCGTAGAAGCTATCCTGAAGAAGACCACTGATCCTGACAGAACTGAGTAGACTAAGCATGCTCAGAGAAGTCCCTATCAGTGAAGGCACAATGTAACCTTGATCAGGCTGAACGTCCTTCTGATGTTCATAAGACCTGACTTGAGCCTAGTATCAGTTAACCTGATACCTGTAAGTCTTGAGACCCAAAGGTTACACGTGTGAATGGAAGACTGATGAAGCAGAAAGAATGTCAGAGTCTCCAACATAAGATAAACATTTATGCTGAGTAAAGAATGAGGGACTCAGAGTTATAAATGTACGAGGATCAGTAAAGTCAATGCCGACAAACTAGCCGTTGAACAAGCGACCAGTTAGAAGGTGACACGTATGTATGGAGACTGAGCACATTTAATGCTTCTCAGAGGCGCAGGAGGCGACTCAGAAACTTTGCCATACTAGGTATGGTCATTGTTAGACAAGGACAACCAGTACATGCACCTACCTAAAATAGGAGGGTTTGAAACGGATCTCCTCCAACGGATCTATTTCAAACCCCCTATAAATAAAGAAGGCCTTGCTCTCATTCAAGGCTAACGGGAAATTTCCAAGAGAAAGCTCTCAAGATTCCAAGCACTCAAAGCATACTTTGAACAACACTCTGAAACTCTAAATTTCCCTAGTGTTGTAGTAGGAATCTTCTCTGTATTTTGCTTAGAGTATTGATCCCATCCTTAGAACTGATTTGTTAGAGGGATCAATACACAATAGTTGGAAAACGTGAATACCAAATCCCTCAGGCTATGAGTTGGTTGGTAGGAAGGACTGAGACTTATAAAATACCCAGGTGTCAGTTCCTAAGAGAGGAAGTCGGGTATTCGTGTCCCTTGGGACGTAAAACCCAAGTACCTATCCTCAGGGTTTTGAGGATATCTTCCTGTTAAATCAGGTCGTGGACGTAGGAGTTGGTTATCTCCGAACCATGTTAAAAAGACAATTGTGTGCTGATTTACTATTTACTCAGGATCATAACTGTCATTCATATTAAACTGAAGCATACTTGCATTGTTTTGAAAAACTATCAGGATTTATCCTTCATCCTGATCAGTAAAACTGTGCACCAGTCTTAACCGCGTTTTCACTAAGCAAACTGATAAGTTTTCAGGAACTAAAATGAGTAAAAACTTAAGGGCTCACATTCTGCACTAAACTCAGCTTACTGAGATAGTAGTCCAACTGACTAGCTTACGAGCGGTCAGTAGGTTTGTTATCTCTACTGAGCTTCTGAGGCACAACTCTGACTTAGCCTATTTGGTTCGTTGCTGATCCGTCCCAGCTGCCCCTGAGGACCATCATTTTAACTGAACATTTCAGGAGCTTCCTGACTACGTCTGAAAGAGCATTTTCCTGAGATTTTGGGAAAATATAATATTAGTGTATCCCCCCATACACTGATTACACTCATTTTGGGACCAACATTTGGCTCTTAAGTTGGATGATGCTCTTTGGGCATATCGTATGGCCTTCAAGACTCCCTTGAATCTCTCTCCTTACCACTTGCCACTTGCCCGTTGAACTCGAGCACAAGGCTTATTGGGCTACAAAGAAGTTGAATTTTGATGAGAAGTTTTGTGGGGAGAAGAGGCTTCTTCAATTGCATGAATTGGATGAATTTAGGGATTATGCTTATGAAAATGCCAAGATCTTTAAAGAGAAGACAAAGGGATGGCATGATGCCAACATCAAAGAGAAGTCCTTTAAGGTGCTTGATCAAGTACTTTTGTTTAACTCAAGACACAAGTTGTTCCCCGGGAAGTTGAAATCGAAGTGGAGCAGACCTTTCACAATCTCTAATTGCTTTGCAAGTGGTTGGTACGAGCTCATGAATGATAAGGGGGAACTTTTCTATGCAAATGGGCATCGTTTGAAGCTTTATCACAATTCAATTCCAAAAGAAGTGAAAAACCGGTTGAGGCTATTTGATTTTGACCCACCTTGATATGTGCTTAAGTGTCGTCCGGCTAGGGGACGTTAAATCCAAGCGCTAGATGGGAGGCAACCCATCCTTTTTGTTCATTGTGTAGGTTATTCTTATTTTTGTTGGTTTCATTGGTATTTTTTATTTTTTAGGTGTTTATTGTCCAAGGGATGCTCTCATGGTGTCATTGTTCCAAGGGTGAGGTATTGTATCCTATCTCTTTGTGAAGTACTTGGCTAGTTTGGGGGTGCTATCTCTTGGTGTTGTTAGGTTTGGATTGTTATGAATTGTCTTGGAATTCGTATTGACGCTTTCAGTAGTTATTTTGATTGAGTGCATTGCATGATCTTTTCTCCACTTTGCCAAACATTTTAGACCCTTGGTCCAAAAAAGTTTGGGGGGTGTGTTCGTTTCACAAATCTCATTGCAATGCCATGATTAGGATAATTGTAGTATCTCTCTTATGCTTTGTGACCTTATGCTTTGATGATGACTTGTTTTGCTTGTTGATTAAGAGCTATATGGTGGCTAGTTGAGAGTAGTGATGCATGAGATATGCTTATGATTTTGTGGATGGTGTTGAGAGTTCATGTTAGATGTAGTGGACTTATTTCTTGATTCATGTCTTGTCTAGTTTGATATTGATTCTATGATGCTTGATACTTTGATGATTTGAGCATTTTGAGATGATATGAGTCATGATCATCTTTTACCCGTGAGGTTTTGAGCCATTTACGCCCATTTCAATCTTGAACGGATGATATTCTTTGATGTGAGTTCCACACATGTGTATTATACTCTAGAACTTGGCTTTAGTCTTATTGAGACTACATAAGATGAAGAGTTCACATGATATTATTTGAGGTCATTTTTTATCTATATTGAGTCACTTTACCTCTATGAGCCTACCATTGATATTATGATCCATTGTTTACCACTTTTGTGCCTATAGACATTTCCTTTGGCTAACCACACTTTAAGCCATTTTCCTTCCTTTTTGGAACTCTCTTGTCCTTATGATTAGTAGAGTGAAAAAAAGGAAGGAAAATTGGTGATATGATGAAGAACTTGGTGGCCTAAGTGAAAGATATTCAAAAAATTCTATGCATGGATTGATGTGAAAAGAAAGGTTCAAGAGCAAGTGCTAGCAAGCATGAGAAAAAGGTTGACTTTTGTTGAAATTATGGTGAAGTTGACTTTTGTTGTGAGTATGATCACAACTTGTCAAGAAAGGGAAGAATGATATTTGAAGTTGATTAGAAGTGCATGAAGTGTGTGCAACATTGCATGAAGATATGAATGATTATTCCATGATTCCTTCTTTGCTTTACTAATCATACTTAGCCACTTAATCCATATGTATCCTTCCCTACCAAGCTTATGGTAGTTTTGCATGTGGTGTGATGATTGAGAGAACCTCAAATACTTGAAGGATGAGCTAAACACTTGTGAGGATCTTGACTCATTGATTTGATATCTTGTTCATTGATTCCTTGTTGATGGTTGATTAGATGAGATTGCATTCTAGACTTCCTTGATATTGATTGATACTTCTGTTGATAGGCGAACTACTAATTGGTGATTACAAGATTAATTAATGAAGGCTTAGGAGTTCGCACGGAGCTCGCCGACATGGCTCAGGGACACGTCACCAATCTTGACCAAGTCAACACCATGAGTAGCATTTGAGCTCGCCAAGGAGTTCGCCCAGATGCATAATGATGTGTCAACAAGTTGACCAACATCAGGAGGGAGAGAGCTCGCGAGGGAGCTCACCCACTTACAGGGGAGCTCGCCAAGGAGCTCGCCCATATCCAATAGACAAGGCTGAAGGTCCACTATTATCACTCATCCCAGAATAGTACAAGGCAAGATAGCTCGCTGAGAAGCTCGCCCAAGTCCTAGGTAGAGACGATAGTTATATAGGGATTTAGTAGTGATGTAGTAGGACATAACAATGTAATAGAAGCATACTAGTGAGTAAGGACAGGTGTTGAGGACACTTGTCAGCCCCTAAAGCCAAGTAAGCTCACAAGGTGCCACCTCACTACATGCAAACTTATAAATAGGTCTCTTGTACACTCTTTGTCTCTCTAAGTTCATTATTTCAGAATTACTTTCTCTCTCTACACTCACTACTCTCTCTCTCTACAAATATAACCAAGAACACACATTAATCCTGTTATTGTTTGGTAGAATTACAACCTAATTACAGCCACAAATCATTCGATTAACAAATTCTACCAACATTTTGGCGCTAGAGGAATGGCCCTAAACCTCCGATTTCCAAAAATTGAGAGAAAGGTGAGTGAATTGTTAAGAACAATTGAAGGTGTTCTTGAGTTTGGGCAAGAACATCTGAAGAAACAAACAAATACCCAGTTTCCAGCCTAATTCCCATATTTTTGTGAACAAAACAAGACCAAAAAGGATTCTAAACGCATGTGTGTTGATAGATAAACCAAAATCATGACAATCTACTTGCATGCAAGGCTAGAAAGACCTTGATCAAACTTACCTTTACTAGAAATCGACGAACTCGACGAGCTACTACCTAAACTTGACCATGTCAAAGAACAATACCTCGGCAACCACCAGGAGGTGGAAGGGGCGCACTCTCCAGAAACAAACTGATGGGGAGACTTCTTGCTAGGGAGCTCCTCAGCGAGCTGAGGCCACCCCGGTGGCCCAAGACTGATTGAAAGCAGCTCCGCGGGACATCATCAATGACCCTGGGGAGCTCCAGTGCACCATCGCTGCACTTCAAAGGCTGACGCCAACGAATAAACCACCAGGCGCACACATGCCACACAGACGAGGGGGCATGCTGGGGAGCTCCCAACTGAGCAAGAGGCGAGCTCCACTAGAGCTCGTCAACACAGAGAAGCCGCCAGGAAGGTGAAGGTTGTGGATAGGCTTGGTTCTCAAGATGGGTGAGCTACTGCCTACACAGAGGTGTTCGCAACCCATCAGTCCAGGGAGGTCCTCCGGGGCAGGTTGGGGCCCAGGTAGGAGGAAACAGAACAAGAGTCGGCCCCTGCTTCATCCCGGAGTGCGGAATTGGATCAACATCCGTGTAGGTCCGTCTACGAAAGGCTAAGGAGGCCAGCCACCGACAGACTTGGCCCAAATGGTGCCCGCCAGTTTCAACATGTCACTGAGGGGCTGCCCCAAAGCGAAGGACTGCGGGGCCATGCGTCCACGAGGCGTATGGTCTTTGAACAGCCTCCACATGAGGTAGCTCACGAGGACGAGTTGGCCACACTCAAGAAGGCGATCGAGGAGCTAAAAATGCAGGTAGCTGCAAAAAATGGCGGGGTTGATGCCACCGCGCTCCCAGCATCACCGTTGGCACCGGCCATTCTAAAGGCACCAGTACAAAAGAAAATTCAGGTCCCGGTGATGTCCGCGTATGAGGGAGAATCTGACCCAAAAGTACACATCTCCATATACGCGGACTATATGATATCGGTAGGCACCTCAGACGTAACACAGTGCCAGAACTTCCCGTTGACCATAGGGGACCGTGCTCACCAATGGTTCTCCTCACTTGTCCCGGGGTCAATCCAGTCGTTTGGCTAGCTCACACGGGAGTTCTTGGCCCACTTCTTCGAATACTGGTCCTACTTAACCCAGAAGCATCGGCTCACCAATATCCATCAGGGCGAAAATGAAATGGACCAGCAATACTTGGAACAGTTCGATAAGATACTGCTGGAGGGTGAGTCAGTAAGCGAAGAAACCAAGATAGTGGCAGTGATGGCCGGGTTGAAGAAGGGGACCGAACTTTGGAAGGAAATGCACCAGTGTTGCCCAAAAAGCTATGCTGAGTTTAGACACAAGGCAGGGGTGAATGTGGATATGCAGGAGACACTACGGAAAGAAGTCGGTGGCTCCTAAGATAAGAAGCCGCGTGGGAAGAAGTCTGGGGGCATCTATAAAGCTCCCAGAAATTTGAAAGCTTTTGGGGACGGAGACGAGTTCAAGGAGAAGTTGAACCAGGTACTGACCGTCTTCGTCGATCATGTGTTTGTGGCGGTCAAGGACAAGGCAATGCTGAACGAACCAAGGAGAATACGTCAGGACCGCACCAAACTCAACCCGAACAAGTTCTGTGCCTACCACCAGTCCATCGGTCACTTCACCAGCGAGTGCCGAGACCTCCTCAAGCAACTGTGGAAATTTTACGAGGATTGGAAGCTGGCGGAGTTTGTTAAGAAGGCCCCGGCTAAGAGGACAAGGATAGAGAGGAGGGAGGTCTTTGACGATGAGGAGGAAGATGAGGACCGATGCGGCCCTTAGCACAAACGTATGGCACTGTTGGTCCCGAAATGAGTAAGATCAGTGTATGGGGGGGAATATACTGATGTCAGATTTTTCTGAAAGACTCAGAAAATTGCTCTTACACTCTCAGTCAGGATTTCCTGAATTACTCAGTATGCTGAAGGTCCACAGGGACAGTTCAGTAACGAGTCAGATAAGCTGAGTGTGAGTAATGTGCTCAGAAGCTCAGTAGAGATAACAAACCTACTGACTGCTTGGAAGCGAGTCAGTTGGACTACTATCTCAGTGAGCTAGAGTACGTGCGGAAAGTGAGCCCTTAGATTCTACTCGTTTTAGTTTCTGAAAAAAAATTCTCTGAACTTGCTTAGTATACTGGTGGTTAGGGCTAAGTGCACCGTATTAAGATTCAGGATGATTGATTCAGTCCTGAGGGTAAAACAATGCAGAATGCTCAGTTTATTATGATGACAGTTATGATCCTGAACAAAACAGTAAATCAGCACATAATGGTCTTTTTAACGTGGTTCAGAGATAACCAACTCCTACGTCCACGACCTGATTTAACAGGAAGCTATCCTCAAAACCCTGAGGATAGGTGCTTGGTTTTACGTGCCAAGGGACACGAGTAGCCAACTTCCTCTCTTAGGAACTGACCCCTAGGCGTTTTACAAGTCCCAGTCCTTCTAACCAACCAATCTCACACCCTGAGTGGTTTGGTATTCTGGTTTCCAACTAAGATAGCTCTAGCAATACAAAATAATGCTAGATATTAGAGCTATCGATCTAAGCAAATACAGAGTGAATCCTACTACAACACTAGGGAAATTTAATTGCAGAGTGTTGCTTATAGTATGCTTTGAGAGCTTGGATTCTTGAGAGTTTTCTCTTGGAAATTTCCCGTTAACCTTAAATGGGTGCAAGGTTCTCCATATTTATAGGCAAGATTCAAAATAGGTCCGTTGGAGGAGATCTAATCAAATCTTTCCTATTTTGGGGTGGTTGCAGGCTAGAAATACTATTTGACCTAACCGCCATGCTTATTCTGGCAAGTCTGTCCCATCGCCTGCAGCTTTGAGACGCATTAAATGCCGCATTAAATGTTGCGCAGACTCCGTACACACGTGTCGAACGATCATTGGCTCTCCGTTCTAACGGCTAGTTGACTTTCAGACATTTGTCCTTCCTTGTACATTCAATACTCTGAGTCTCTTGTTAATAACTCAGTCTGAATGTTTGTCTTCATTGGAGTCTTACTGATATTCTCTTTGTCTCTTGTCCCATAGCATAAATAACCTTTTTGCCTTGGACATACATGGTTCAGGTGATCTGAACTACTGTCCGAGTCAGGTCTTATGTGTCTTCAGCACAGCCTGATAGATTATTCAGCCCAGTATGTGTAACCTTTTTGCTTTGGACTTATATGGTTCAGATAAACTGACCCAAGGCCTAAGTCAGGTCTTAAGTGCATTCAGCACAGCCTGATAGATTATACTTACTCTTCACTGACTAAGATCTGTCCTGAGTATGCTTAGTGTACTCAGTATAAACATCAGTCAATGGTACTTCAGGATTGACTTCAGGACGGAACATCAGGCTTCGATCTTCAGCTTCAGACCCAGGCAATCTTCAGCAAGACTGATTGACTCCTTCAGGATGAATTATACTTCAGACTTCAGTAAATTGGGTCGACTCCAATATTCTTCAGTCTTCAGCAAGTTCCTCCTGTACTGAATTTCTAACCTAACTATCCTGAACTATTTTATCCTGAACAACTGTACTTAGGCAGATTCATCGGGGGTTTTGGGATCTAATCAAAATACTCAGATTGTCCCAACAATTTCCCCCTTTTTGATGATGCCAAAACCCTTAAGCAAATTCCTATTCATCTATACAATCAACTGACTTAGTCAGTGAGAACAACTCAGTACCACCTGACAAACTAGGTACTTAGTCTATAAGATGAAAACAAGGAATGGGTTAGTTTAGTTCTTGATAAGGATTCAGAAAAGTAAATTCAGGAGTCAACAAGAAGTTGTACTCAGGAAAAATAAATAACTTCATTGATTGATAAGAGAATTACAAGTATCCTGAAGCTTTTACAATTCCTGCATCAACTAGCTCCTGATCTAGTCTTCATCCTTATTCCAAGCAGCTAGAGGAATCTCATACATCTCCGAAACTCGGTTCAGGACCTGCTTCATCCTGTTCCGATCACCAACAGCCCCGGCAGAGCGTCCTACTCTAATGATTTCTTCTGATATTACTTTCCGATCTAGTTGTTTGGAGTTCCTGAAGAGTGGAGGAGGGTACTTGATGAATTCCGGAGGAGCGATCTCTACACCTTCAGTGTCAGCATGTCTGATGATTTTAGCCCAGAGATCAGGGTGCTCCTGTGCCATCCAGTGATGGAGTATGACGTATTTTTCTTCAGATAGATCGTCCCATAACCCCACCACGTAGAATAGGTAGGCCCACCTATTCCGGATCGGAATCCATACCTCCAACATCTCTATAGGAATGAAGTCTTCTACAAACTGCAGTGGAGGAGGACCTTGTTCTGAACTGACCACCATTTTCCTCTGAGTCTTCATCCGAGATCCAGAAGTCACAGATTTCTTCTTCTGAACCTGTGAAGTCAGATACTCATTGGACTCATTCAAGCGCTGGATCTGACTGAGGAGCAAAATCTCCTTCATCTTTGCTATCTTTTCAGCTTCTGTCATCACCATTTCTTCTGAGTGGTCAACTCAGGTTGCATTTGTTCCTCCATCTCCTTATACAAAGGTTCCAAGGCAGGATCTTCAGAGGGCCTTAATCTCTTCGGATCTGAACCTTCAGCAGCTTCGATGGCAGCTGTGGATCTAGTCCTCTTCCTTTCAGCAGCTTTCAGTTCAGGGGGGAAGTCCTTCTTCTTTGTTTTCCCAGCAACTATTTGCTTCTTCCCTTCCCCCTTTTTGGCATCATCGTCATTGATCCGTTTGACAACTTCGTCTACTGACTCCGCCAATAGTGTGAACGGACTGTCCATCTCAGTCTGCTTGCCCTGCAATTGCCCAATCTGCCTGGCCATCCCTCTCAGGCCAACACTTAGCTTGTCAACGGCTGAATTGTGCTCAGCTTTTAGCCGTCCTTCAAAGCTCATCATCCGATTGTTCAGGGCAGTAGCAATTGCATCCTTCTCCTGTTCAGACATCTCACTCAGCAGCTCATATTTCAGTTCAGCCTTTAGCTTGGCCAACTTTTCATCAATCAGTTGATCAATTCTTTCAGGCATTTGTTGATCAAGAAAAGTGGCAAGCTTGTTCTCCTGCTGAGTTTGCGCATCAGAGACCATTTGATTGCAGCTTTGAATGGCCCCTTTTGCTTGCTCAGAGATAACAATGAGATCTACTGAGTGTTGATTTCTGACTTCTCCAAGGAGATCAATGGCAGCATTTATATCAGTCCCCATCTCATTCAGGTCACGATCCAGTCTTTTCATCTTCTTGTTCAGCACTTCAGAATTTGAACCAACCCTGCAAGTTTTTCTCTCGACGAGTATTACCCTTCTGTGAAGATTGGCAAGAGCTCGTGAGGAGTTCTTAACATATAGAGCTTCGGGGGTGATCCATTTTCCACTGACTCGGATCAGACCTGGTGGACCCTCTCCTAAAGCCTCCGCAGTCTCGGGTCCCAGGATTGCTTCATCGGCCGGTGCACTGACTCCTTCAGTGCCACCTTGCTGAATGTCTTCAGCAATCACAATCTCTTCCTTCTCCTCTTCCTTCTACTTTTCCTTCTCCTTTTCCTTCTCCTCCTCAACTCTTTCAGGCTCTGGATCAGGGTAGATGCGTCTAACAGTTCGGATGAAGTCTACCATCTTGATCAGCTAATGTAAAGAATTCACGTTGAAGTGATCAAAGAGGGCAGCTTCAGTTTCAGCCATTTTCTCCCATCCTCTCAACTCTCCGAGCTGACTCAATTCAAGCCACGTGGCATTCCTGATCACTGCGTAGGTGCGAAGTTGCACAACTGCCTCCTTCTGAGCTTCTGATAGATCAGGAAACCTCCTCTCCACCATATCCACAGTAGTTCCCCTTGCCACAATCTCGAAATCGGGCAGTGAGTTCTCATCAGGCGCAGGGAATGGCCATGGTGCTTCAGCCTGAACTGGTTCAGCAGCCTCCTGCTCAACTCCTCCTTCCTGAGCAAGTTCATCCTGATCCTTCTCCAAACTCTGATAGGTTGAGGCTATGTTGAGAATCCGTTGATCAGGATCAGGGGATGCAACGCCCGGAACAGAAGTAATGGGAGCAATGTCAAAAGCAGCCTGAGCCGGTTCCTTTTCCGGAGTTGCATGCTGAACAGCTTCTTCAGCAACTCTCTCTTCCACAAGCTTTTTCTCTCGCTATGCTGACCCTGAATAAAGAAATTTTAGCTTCTGTTGTTTGGGTCCTGAGCGCTTGGGCTTGTCCTCCGCTGGCTTTGCAATATCGGACTCTGAAGATATGCCCGCCTGAGCCTTGACTCTCCCAGTCGTGCTGGCCTGGGTCTTCTTCTTCTGAGTCCGTGGTCTTCTCTTGGTACCAGCATCACCGGAGTAAGCTCTGAAGAGGTCAATCTTCGCTGGAATCTCGAGTGACTGGGCCTGATCAACGTCCCCGAGATCCAGGGTTTCCAAAATCAGTGAGATCTTGGTGCCAAAGTGCATTTTGGCCTCGAACATCACCTGACCCTCCGGCGAATACTTGATTTTGCTGGTCTCAGCTACCAGTAATTGGAGGAAGTAATCTTCCCAGTGAAAATTGTGCACTGAGGCGTCAGAAATTGCCATCATCATATAAAGCTTTGGTCTGGAGATCTGCTCCAATCCTCCGGTAATCCCCATCACTCCCTGACTTGTCAGGTCGAAGAAGTGGCGATTCTCAGTCCTCAAAACTGATTTGTTGAGGCCCGACCTCAGGACGACATCTCCATCACAGAGAGACTGGAGAAAATGCAAGATTAAAAACCTCCTTAATCTTCTCCCTGATGTTGAAAGTGACCCACCTTCTGGTCATTTCCTCTTCTCCATCCTTTCCCTTCACACAGGAAGTCAGAGGAATGCAAGTCTCCCACTCCTGGGAAACCTTTTTCTGTGCCATCTTGAGGTAGAAGGCAACAACCAGTCTAGGATGGAGTCTCTGGGGACTTGCTGTGACAAACTGCAGAAGACCTGCATTTTCATATAATTCTTGCACAGGCAAGATATCTGGGTGGTTAGAAGAAAAATCCCCAAAGGGCTCGTAGTGGATTTCATTCCTGAGATGGAAGACGTTCCCAAAGAATGAGTCCACCGAAGGAGACGCCATTGATTAAGTTGGAGATTTTGAAGAAAATCGGGTTTTAGAGAAAATATATAAGGAAAAGATTTGGGTGCATAGAGTTTGCAACGACGATCACTTCCCTTATTTATACAAAATTTCAGTTTTAATCGGATGGCTCAGAAAATAATGACTTATGAGATTCAATGGTCAAGATTAAAAAGTGAAATACATGGTGCCTTTTCGGTTTTTCGAAAGTAATTGGGAACAATCCCCCCCTAGCAGTAGCCTGACTTGAAGCCAAACATACCACTATTTGCGCCACGGGGTGACTCGAACCCGTGACCTGTGCTGTGATACCAATTGTAGGATCGGTAGCGCTGAGTAGAACTGATGTACTATCCTCGCAAACCAACACGGGTCTTTTCTAGCGTGCTTATGTCCTCACTCGCACACACCCTGAGAACTTCTCAGGGGGTCACCCATCATGAAATTGCTCCAAGCCAAGCACGCTTAACTTTAGAGTTCTTTCACAATGGGCACCAGAAAAGAAGATGCACCTTGTTGGTATGAGTAGTACAATCAATTCTTTTAAACCCAATATCTAGCTTCAGCGCCACGGGCGGCACGCAACTATACCTTTAATCGAGCGAACGAGTGGACTTGAGCGCAGCTCGCCTCCAAGGCAGGGACTGCTAGGATTTCTCCCCACAGGCACCTCCCCCTCCACTAGAGCAAGAACCAACCCGAGAGCTCCTCTTTCTCGATGAACAAGTGGGAGCTGTCGGAGGCCTAGAAGATTAGAGACTCTCCATCTCCAAAAGACAGAGGAAGGCCGAGGTCTGGGCCATAAACCAAGTCCAGGAAGGAAGTTCAGGCTCCAAGCCCACCACCCAACCAACTATCGAGCTCACCTTCTTCTAGGCAGACTTGGAGGGGATACTGACCCCCCATAACGACTCGTTGGTGATCAGCGCCAACATGATTAGGGTCATGATTGCATGTTTTAGCATTCATTTCTATATGCTTTTGGTGATATTATGTTCATATTTGATCCTATTATGTGATACTTTGTGTATTTAACCCTTTTTGGCTAGGAAGTTGTGATTGTAGGTGAAAACGAGCAAAATGAGAAAGAAACGAGCAAGATCGAGAAAAGTCAAATTCTGGAGTTGAGAAAAATGGAGAAATTGCTATCCTATGTTGAAGATCTTGAAGAGAGGGTCGCAACGAAAGAAGAATCGAGTTAATCGGAGTTCTAGAGCTCAAGATATGACAAAAACAAGGAAGTCACGCATCGACTGAGACTAAGGCCTCGGGCGACACGGATTCCTTCTTCGGCAGACAGGCCTCACGCGACCTCATTCTCTGGAACGGCAGGCGTCTGTCGAGCTGGTTGTCGACCAAGCTTGGTCGACAGTTCCTGAGCTCTTGGACGACAAGAGGGCTTTCTGTCGACCAAGCTGTCGCCCGAGAGGTCGATAGCTGCACAGTTCTTGGGGACAGCAGCTCATTTTTCTCGGATTTTCAGGGCTATTTTCGTATTTTCGCTCGTTTTAATGAAGGGCATCTTAGTCAATGATCCAAGGGCACTATATAATCTTCCATCTCAGATTTTCTAAGGGGCTTTTTGATCATTTTCTTATATTCATAATCTCTCACTAGATTAGGAGAAGTTAGAGGTAGTTTCCAAGTTTTGTTCTTAGATTTTCATTTACGATTTCGACAATTACTTGTGATCTACCGCTCGGATCGACGATCAGTTTTCTCCTGCATTCTTAGCATAGCTCAAGCTACATTTCTACCGATTGATTTTCAATTTCTATTGTCGGATCATTTTCTAGCTTATAGAGGTAATCTTGTATCTTTTCAATTCCAATTGTAAAAGGTAAATTCTTGAATACTTTGTATAATTCCTGCATAATGATGAATGTAGTTACTTCAATTTCTTTATTGCTTATTAAAATAGCCATGGGCTAATCCCTTTGTGTGTTGGTGTATGATTCCTATGGATTTGTGTGTTGTTTATGTTGATCTTATGAATGCTTGAGATGTTGTATGATCAATTCTCTATTTTGATGGTTTGTATGAATGCTTATATGCACAATTGATTGTATGGGCCATTAGGACTTAGTCTCATACGAGAGTTGGGCTATTTACCTAAAATATTCTTGTTATTAGGTCATTGCATACTAAGTGTTTGTTAAAATTCCTAAGATAGTGAAAATGACCTTAGAGAATTGGAAAGACAATTAGAGGCTTTAATGTGTTATTAGGGAGACCTCTTGCATGTTAGAGTGGCTTGCCTATTGATTGTACAATACCTCAATGCATGAGTAAGTGATACTTCACCACATGAAACATAGGATAGTACACTAATTCACTTCTCACAAAACTTGCTCACTTTGTGAATCAAGGTGATATGTAGTTTACTCGTTTGACGCACTTGTAGACATAGATACCATATCTCCTTTACTTGCTTTGTGATTTTTGAATCAAGAACAATAGTCTTACCTTTCAAATCCCCATCTCCTTTGGGTTCGATATTAAATAAACTTGGTTAAGCTTGCCGTTGCAATAACGATCGTGTAGACTTGCGCGTAGACACCTTTTGGCTGAACACAACATCATGAACGTCAAAGTTCACCGGCTGCTAGTGGACACAGGCGCCTTCACCAACATTCTATTCAAATCATTTCTAGATGCTCTAGGTGATTTTGAGTCGTACTTAGAACCTAGTAATGCTACGATAGTGGGGTTTGGAGAAGCTGTAACCATCCCCGTAGGTCAGATTAGGTTGAGTGTCCAACTTGTATCGGTCGAGGACCCCGAAAGGAAGTTGACTTGGCTCGTAGATTTCCTTATCATTGACCAGCAGTCTACCTACAATGGGTTCCTTGGCCGTCCCTTTATTCATGAATTCAAAGCGGAGTGTTCAACCTACTACTATTTTTTAAAGTTTCCTACTCCAAAAGGTGCCGGTACAATTAAGGGCGACCAGAAAAAGCAAGAGAATGTTTACTCCAAATAAAAAATGGTCAAGCCAAAAAGTCTGTAATGTAGGTTCTTGTACTTGAAGATGATGGACAGATTCCGGTAGACGAGCCCAACATCCTAGACATCATTTCAGTAGAAACTAAGGTGATGGAGGTAGACGACCAGCCGGAGGAGACAACGAAGGTCATTCAAGTACAGGAACCGGTGGAAGACCCACAGCCAGCACCCATGGAAGAAGTTGAAAATGCCCAACTAGAAGGACCGGTGGAAGATCAAGAACCGGTGCCGATGGAGGTTGACGAGGTTCCCCAGGAAGAAGGACCAACCAATCCAGCTCCTCAAGAGACTGAGAAAGCCTGTGAACCTGCCAAAGTTGATGGAGGAAGTAAGGACCTCGAACCTCGAGTAGGTCACGAGCCAATGACGAAGGAGGACTGGGACGAGCTAATTAGTGACCCAAGGTGGAAGAACAAAAAAAGGAAGGCCACCCCTATGGAGGAGTTGAGAGCAATCTAGATGGACCCGGCCAAGGCTGACTTGGAACTTTTTATAGGTTCTGAGCTGCCAGAGCCATATAGGACCAAGATGGAGGGGTTCTTGAAGTCCAACCTGGACGTGTTTGCCTGGTCCTACAAAGATATGATGGGAATTGCATTGGAGCACGCGTGCCATCGACTAAACATCGACCCTACAAGGAGACTAGTTCGCCAAAAGCGAAGGAAGTATGGACCAGACAAGTACGAGGCTTTGACCATGGAAGTGAAGAAGTTGCTCGACAACAAATTGATCAAGGAGGCGTTGTGTCCACAGTGGGTCGCCAACCTAGTCCTGGTTAAGAAGCCAAACGGGACGTGGAGACTGTGCATTGACTTTACGGACCTCAATGTGGCTTGCCCAAAGGACAACTTCCCACTACCCCACATTGATCAGCTGGTGGATAACTGTTGGTCCCAAAGGCAGGTTTTTGGGAAGAATACACTTGAACAAGTCTAGAAGGGGGGGTTGAATAGACTTGTAAGGATTCAAAAAACCCTTTTTCAAATTTACTGATTTATTCAGAAAATCAGCAGACTGCTTGAGGTAGTCTAAATTTTGAAAATAGTGCGCTGTGTATAGTGCGGAAACGTTTTAATGAAAATTTATTTTTAAGTGATGTGTACAGATAAGAACAGAAAGAAATACAAAGAGACACAGGGGTTTATAGTGGTTCGGACCAATTGTCCTACATCCACTCTCCTCAATCCAACTTGGACTTGAGGGGCTCTCCACTAACTCACTTACTCACTTACTTATACAGTTTTGAGAGTACTACTCTCTTTACAACTTGTCAATGCTATAATTGCAATTGACTTCTCACAGCTTCTACAAAGCTTTTACAAAGGATAAGTATGGATGGTGTTTTTGAGCGTAAGTGATAAAACTGACAGAGTATTGGCTAGCTTAATGTGCGTGTGAATCCAATACAGAAATTATCACAATTACTCTAATTTATAGGATCAAATAACTAGCCGTTGGAATGGACTAGAAATCTGAGATCCTATAATCTCGTATTCAATCAATCATTGTGATTGATTGAATTTCCATCTTGATTCCCATCAGTCTTCGCGATCTTCAATCAATCAAGTTTGTCCCCTTGATTGATTGATCTTCTATTCTGGGAATCTTCCTTTTATGTCGCAAGTCAACCCTTAAGATTGATTCCGAAGAACCTGGGCTGAGCACAGGACCTCAGCTGATTTGTCTCCTCAGCTGGTGTATCAGTCTGCTGATACTTGGACCTCAGCTGATGTGCAAGTCTGCTGGTGTGCACCTCAGCTGGTCTTCTTGACTTCGTCTGAATAAGTCTTTTATCCATGGTCCTTGTCTTGTCTGCGACGTGCTCTCAGCTGATCAGCTAATCTTTTATATTAGCTGATCTGCTCTTCAGCTTATCGGCTAATGTAAACTTCTCTGATGATCTGCTTTCGATGCTCCAGTGTCAGCTGATTAAATCTTCTGTCTTCTAAAATCGGCTAAGTCCACAAGGTCTCAGCTGGTCTTCTCTTCTATGAAAGCTTCGGATCTTCTAGGTAGCAAGGTAGGTTCCCCCTTACTCGAACCTATATAATCCTAACTACTCATCAGCTGACTAACATGTTCAGCTGGTCCTATTACAAGCTGATTTGTTTTATATCATCAAAACATCTAACACAAATATCCTAACAATAACACTGCTGGCCACGAGATGATGACCTTTATGGATGCTTTTGCAGGTTATCACCAGATAGTGATGCACCCGGACGACCAAGAACATACGACGTTCTATACCAACAAGAACTTGTACTACTGGGAGAGGATACCATTCGGACTCATCAACACCGGAGCTACCTACCAAAGACTGGTGAACAAGATGTTCGACCAGCACATTGGACACTTCATGGAGGTGTACGTGGACGACATAGTGGTCAAGAGTTTGTGAAAAGAGGATCACTTAGATCAACTCAAGCAGGGTTTTGACATACTACGCCATTACAATATGAGGTTGAACCCCAAGAAGAGTAGCTTCGGCGTCCATTCGGGAAATTTCCTGGGGCACCTGGTGAGCCAGAGAGGAATTGAGGTCAATCCGACCCAGGTGAAGTGCATCATGGAAATGCAGCCGCAAGACTCAGTGAAGAAAGTTCAAAGGCTGACCGGATGTTTGGCAGCTTTGAACCGGTTCATCTCCAGATCCAGTGACCGGAATCGTCCGTTCTTTGAAGTAATCAAAGCTAACAGACTTAGACACCCGGACAATTTCCAGTGGATAAGCGAGTACCAGAAGGCTTTCGAGAACATCAAGGAATACCTGGCCAACACGTAAATATTGTCAAAGCCTGAGCTTGAAGAAAAGATATATTAGTCCGGGAAGAAGGAAAGACACATACCAGTGTACTATGTGAGCCAAGCTCTGCACGAAGCAGATTTGCGGTATTCCCCAACAGATAAGCTGGCATATGTACTGGTGATGAGTGTTAGAAATCTGCGGCCATACTTCTTCGACCACCAGCTGGAGGTGTTGACGATGTTCCCACTAAGGCAAATACTGCACCGGCCGGACACTGCAGGACGCTTGTTGAAATGGTCACTAGAAGTTAGCCAATACAGTATAACCTACGCACCCCGAACAGCGATCATGGGACAAGCGCTCGCCGATTTTATCGTCGAGCTAACTTTCCCATAAGATCCGATGAGGGGGCGTATAGCTCCGTGGCACCTCTACATAGACGGATCGTCAACTAGCACAACAGCAGGAGCCAGTGTGGTACTAATAAGCCCAGATAGACAAGTCTTCACCTCGGCAATTCAGTTTGACTTTCAAAGCCACGAACAACGAAGCAGAGTACGAAGCATTGATAGCCAGACTTAGGTTATCATTAGTTGTGGGGGCAACCAATCTTCAAATTTTTGGAGATTCCCAGCAAATAATATCCCAAGTTCGGGGAAAATATGAAGCCAAGGACCAGCAGATGGCGATGTATCAGAAGATCGTGGCACATCTGATCTCGATGTTCAAGCAGGTTTACATCGAGCAGATCCCAAGACTGGAGAACACACAAGCTGATGCACTAGCCCGACTAACTACGAGTAGCGGTAAAGCGGAACTGATGGAGGTTGTCATCACCAAGCTAAAAGACCCATCGACGTCTGATTACAAAATAAATCAGACTTCGAGTGGGGGGCAGGAAGAAGGCAAATGATTGGCGCACTCCAATCAAAAATTACTTGAAGGACGGACATGTCCCAGAAGATGCATGGGAAGCTAGTCGGCTAGTGAAGCAAGCAGCCATATATACGTTAGTGGATGGCCAACTATACAAATGTGGATTCTCTCTACCCCTACTCAAATGCTTATCTGAAAAGCAAGGGTTCCAGGTGTTAGAAGAAATCCATCAGGGAATCTATGGGAGTCACGCTGGGGGGCAAGCTTTGTTAGGATATTCTTGCTAGATGTTTTGATAACATAAACCAATCAGCTTGTAATAGGACCAGCTGAACCTGTTAATCAGCTGATGAATAGTTTAGGATTAGATAGGTTCTTAATAAGGGGGAACATACCTTGCTGCCTAGATGATCTAGAACTTTCATAGGAAAGAAGACCAGTTAAGGTCTTGAAGACTTAGCAGATTCTAGAAGACAGAAGACCTGAGCAGCTGACACTGAATTATCTAGAGTTGAATATCAGAAGAGTACAAGATCAGCTGAGGTAAGAAGATCAGCAGAAGAGCATGTCGGAAACAAGACTAGGACCAGATTAGATGAGGACCGAGGCACCAGACGAAGTCCAAAATATCAGCTGAGGTGCGCACATCAGCTGAGGTCCACGTACCAGTAGACTGGTATATCAGCTAAGGAGACAGATCAGCTGAAGTCTTGTGCTCCACCCAGATTCTACAGAATCACGTTAGGGTTAGCTTGCGACAACAAGAAGATTCCCAGAATAGAAGACCAATCAATCAAGGGGACAAGCTTGATTGATTGAGGTTCGCGAAGATTTCCGGGAATCATGAAGAAGATTCAATCAATCTCGATGATTGATTGATTCCTAAATTATAGGATTTCAGATCTCTTGTCAATCCCAATGGCTAGTAATTTGGACCTATAAAAGAAGTACTAGTGAAGAATTCAAATACGGATTATCACGCGATTAATCTTGCCGAAACTCTGTTAAATTATCTACTCGTACTCAACACACCCTACATTCACATTAATTTTTTGTAAGCTTTGTAGAAGCGGTCTGAAAGTCGACTGCTATTAAGCATAGATTATTGTAAGAGAGTTTTACTCTCAAGAAAGTGAGTGACCTAGTGAGAAGTTTGTGGAGAGCCCCACAAGTCCAGTTGGATTGTGGAGAGTGGAGTAGGACCTTTTGTCCAAACCAACTATACATCTTTGTGTCTTGTTTTCTTTAATTTGTTGTTCTTACCTGTGCACAAATCACTCAAAAGGGTTTTCATCAAAATCATTTCCACACTCAATAAACAGCGATCATTTTATAAAACCAAACGACCTTAAGTAATCTGCTATTTTTAAAATAAGCCTAAATCGAAAAAGGTTTTGAAACCTATTAAGTCTATTCAACCCCCCCCCCCCCTTTTCTAGACTTGATTTAGTGTTTCTCTCATTAAAACCTGCCTTTGGGACCAACAAATGGTATCAGAGCTGTGTGTCCAAAAGACCACAGCCTGAGAAAGCTTTTGGTGGTCACCTGGACAGATCCTTGAAAACCGTTTAGAAAAATTTGTGTGCTATTTTTCTAACCACTTGCAGGTATGGCTTCATACAAGAAGAGTGGATCCAAGACGAGGAAGTTGCCTGAATTTTCCATTGAAGACTATGACTACTGGAAATTCAGAATGGAGAATCATGTTGGAGTCATTCATGATAGAATGCTGGATGTTCTGGAGGAAGGGTCAATAAAATTCTACTGGGATACAGTGAGTGATGGCAAAACTCCAGAAGTAGAGATCAGCGAGAGAAGGAAGCCAGAGAAGAAGAAGAGTGAACTAAATGATCCAGAAAGAAAACTCTTCCACTTAGATCAAGTGGCCAGAACATAAATTATTGAGACTCTATCAAAAGAGTATATAGAGAATATCAAGACTTGTAGGACTACAAAGGAAATGTGGGAAAAGCTCTCACTAATGTGTGAAGGTACTGATCAGATAAAGGTGAACAAACTTCAAGTTGTTCTCCATACATTTGACACATTCAAGATGAATGTTGATGAATCAATAGATCAGCTAGACATGAGATTGACCAACATTCTAAATAAGGCAAGTTCCTTGGGAAAGGAATATTCTGAGAGAGAGATCAACAATAAAATCCTAAGATATCTCACCCTCAGATGAAGAGTGAAAGTGACTGTGATAAAAGAGACCAAGAACTTATCTGAGATTAATCATCACACTCTGCTGTCTCATTTGAAAGCCCATGAATTTGATCTTCAAGAAGAAGAACAGGAAGATGAGACTCCATCATCATTGATTAGGGTCATAATTGCATCTTTTTGCATCCATTTCTCTATGGTTTTGATGTTCTTATGTTCATATTTGACTCTAAGTTTCTATACTTTGTGTATTTAACCCTTTTTGGCTAGAAAGTTATGTTAGTGAAAATGAGCAAAATCGGCAAAAGACGAGCAAGTTCGTAAAAGCTCAAAAATTGTGAGTTATCCAATGGAGGCAAATGATATACCATGTCAAAAAATTTGAAGAGAGGGTCGCAACGGAAAAAGAATCGAGTCAATCGGAGCTCTAGAACTCTAGATATGAAGGAAACGAGGAAGTCGAGGAACGATGGAACAAGATGAAGTTGGACTCGTGCGCCACCATGCCGGACTCGTGTGACGATCAGCTCGGATTCGTGCTGAAAATCTCTGGATCGTTCACTGAGCTTCGCATGAATGGGCTCGCACAAATCAATTCTTGCCGCCACCTGCTTGGATTCGTGCAAGGCTTCGGATTTTCACACTTTCGAGGGCTGTTTCGTCTTTTCGCGCGTTTAATGAAGGGCATTTTGGACTAAACATTATGGACACTGTAAATACTCCAAGGATCACATTCTCAAGGCATCTAGTTCATAATCTTAGTCATAATCTTAGATTAGAGAGAAAAAGGTAGTTACTAGTTGGGTTTTAAGATTTTTTCTTACGATTTCATTGATAACTTTTGATCTACCACTTGGATCATCGATCCGTTTATTCCTGCATTCTCGTTTCAGCTAGGGCTATGTTTCTACCGTTTGAATTTGTTTTTTCTACTGTCGGATCATTTTCTAGCATTTCAAGGTAACTTGTATCTTTTTCAATTTCATTGTAATAGGTAATACTTCTACATTCCTTTACATTTCTTGTATGATGATGATTGTAGCTAGTTCAATTGTTCTTTTGTTTACCAAATTAGCCATGGGCTAATCCCTTTATGTGTTAGTGTATGATTCCTATGGAGTAATGTGGTGTTAATGTTGATCTTATGAACGTTATAAGAAGTTGTATGATCAATTCTCTATATTGATGGATTGTATGAATGCTTGGCATGTCTATTTGATTAATAGGGCCATTACGGAGTTAGTCTCAATGAGAATTGGTCTATTTTCCTAAATCTTCTTGTTATTAGGTCATTGCATGCTAAGTGTTTGATAAAATTCCTAAGATAGTGAGAATTATCCTTACTGAATTGAAAGAACAATTAGAGGCTCTAATGTGTATCTAGGGAGACCTTTGCATGTTAGAGTGGCTTGCCAATTGATTGTACAATATCTCATTTCATGATTAAGTGATACATCACCATGTGAAACGTAGGATAGTACACTGATACATACTCTCACAACTTTCTCACCTTGCACATCAAGGTGATAGGTAGTTTACTTTTTTGATACACTAGTAGACATTAGATACTGATTCCCCTTTATTGCTTTGCTTGATTTCGAATTGGAACAACAATTGCACCTTACAAATCTCCCATCTCCCTGAGTTCGATAAGTAATAAACTTGGTCCCCAAGCCACGACGATAACGATCACATGCACTTGTGTGTAGACACCATTTGGGCAAACAAGTTTTTGGCGCCGTTGCCGGGGAGACGGCTAGTTTGTTCGGTTGTTTGATTGTGTTCTTTTATTTTCGATCGTTGCACTTTTGTGTGAGATTTTTGATACTATGTTTATATGTTTTTTCTTAGTTTTCTTTGTTTTGCTTTAACTCTTCTTGGTGAGTGTTGATACTTGCTTATTTTTGTAGGAGTGAGCTCAATTGAGATGGATGAATACAACCATTACTCGTATTCTCCATAATATTTATATTCTCCTAATTTTTATACGTATCAACCTCACCCATATCAACCTCCATGAAATTCCTTATCCTCCTAATCCTTACTCATATAAACATTCCTACACTTTACCCTCTCCTATTCCTCTCAATCATGAAGAAGCTCCTCTAAGCCATATTAATGATACTCTAGTTTACATCCTAAATCAACTTGAAGAAATTCAAGGATAGTATAAAAGAAGCTTTGAGAAAACTAATGAGAAGTTTCATAAAATTGTCAAATCTCAAGGAGATCAAATCAAGAGCTTAGAGCTCCAAGTGGAGAAATTGACCAAACAAGCTCATGAGATTTGTGAAGAAAAGTTGGAGGAGGAAGATGGGGGTAAGTTAGATGAAGAAGTAGAGGATAAGGAAGGAGAAGATTCAAGAGGAGGAAAAGAGAATGATCAAGAAGAGGAAGATGAATGTCCACTCGTGGACATGAGCTCAATGGAATAACAACAACAAAAAGAAGTGGAAGAGGAACCTATAATTGAGATAAGTATTTCTAAACCATTAGTCTCTTCCACTTATGCTTACTTTGATAATGTTGTTTATATTAATTTCGTCTTGCCTCTTGATATAATTAATCATAAGTTAGAATTGCAGATCCTCTTGAATATATTTGATAGTAGGAGATGGGGGTGGATTAGGTTGAGAAAAAATGAAGAAAAATTTTCATGTGCTTATAGGTATAAAATGATAAGGAAAGTGGGTGTATGGGGTAGAAATCCTACATGTTTTCTTGATTTTGAAGCTATGAGATTGTTGTATAATGGGAGGAATGCCAATTATCCTTGGCCATTTAGCTAACATTATTGTCGTCCGGCTAGGGAACGTTAAATCCAAGCGCTAGATGGGAGGCAACCCATCCAAAAATTCGTGTTTAATTGTCTTAATTTGTTGTTTAGAAAGTTTTGTTTGTGTGTTTGATTTGATTTTGGATTAGGAAGTAAGTTGTGTTATTTTCACTCTTGATTTTTACTTTTGCTTAATTGGTAGTTTGGGGGAGTTTATATTGAATTGGTAGGATTTTTATTGGATAGTGATGTGCATGATTATACTTTGATTGGTGTTGAATTGCTTAGCTTATGCCATATTCATCATTCTTTTCCAAACTTTTAGGATTTACAATCCGAAAAAGTTTGGGGGTGTGAAGTGGTGTAGGAAATTTAATTTCGAAATTAAGAAAAAATAGCCCCAATCGAGCGGTTCACAACAGGCGTCTGAGCACCGGTCTATAGGGGATCGAACAAATCGCTTTGACTAGGGCGAAAAATAGGTGCTCGGTCGGTAGGCATGGCTTGCGTCCGAGCGGCCGCCATCAGGCGATCGAGCAGGCTCTTGGTGCGTGGTCGAGCGGCAGCCCTGGGGTGAGTTTTCTTGACCATTTTTCTTGTTTTGACCACACTTTCTTCCTACACCATTGTACACCATTTTCCACACACAAACACACACATATTTTACACCACATTCTTGCACACGCACTCATCCAAAAACACATGAGAAGAGGAGAGGAAATTCATGGAATTCATGCTCTACATTTCTACTCTTCACTTCCTTCCATAGGTATGTTTTCTATACTCCCTTCTTACTTATGCTTGATACTTGCTTCCTTTTCCTCATGTTAGTTTCTTCTTTTGTAGATTGCTATTTTGAGCTTATGTGTTGATTCTTGTTGTATTGTGCTCCATTTTGTGCATTGCATGATCTTTTCTCCACTCTTTGCCAAACTTTTTAGACCCTTGGTCCAAAAAGTTTGGAGGGGTGTGTTCGTTTCGTAAATCTCATCGCAATGCTATGCTTATGTTGATTCTTAGTGCTTCTATGATGTTTTGGACCATATGCTTAAATTGATTCCTTGTTTTGCTTGTTATGATTGTCATACTGTTGCTAGTTGAGAGCTATGTTGCATGAGATATGTTTATAGTTGTGTGGATGAGTTGAAAGTCATGATAAGTGTAATGGATTTATTTCTTGATTCTTGTCTTATCTTTGATATGTTTGATTCTATGATTCTTGAAATTTCATTGATTTGAGCATGTTTGAGATGATATGAGTCTTGATCAACCTATACCCGTGAGTTTTGAGCTTTTATGCACGTTTCAATCTTGAAAGTATGATATTCTTTGATGTGGGTTCCACACACATACATGTTACTCTAGAACTTGGCTTTGGTCTTATTTGAGGCTATATTTGATAAGGATTTCACATGATATGATTTGAGGCATTTTCTTTGTTCTATATTGAGTCACTTTGCCCTATGAGCCTACCATTGATATTATTATCCATTGCTCACCATTTTGTGTCTATAGACCTTTCATTTGGCTAACCACACTTTAAGTCATTTTCCTTCCTTTTTGGAGCTCTCTTGTCCTTATGATTAGTAGAGTGAAAACAAGGAAGGAAGATTGGTGATTTGATGAAGAAATTGGTGGCCAAAGTGAAAGATATTCAAGTATGCATGGATTGATGTGAAAAGAAGGTTCAAAGGCAAGTGCTAGCAAAGCATGAAAAAAGGTTGACTTTTTGCAAAGTTATGGTCAAGTTTTACTCTTGTGTTGTGAGTATGATCACAACTTGTTTAAAGGGAAGATTGATTCTTTGAGAGTGTGATTTTGAAAGAGCATGAAGAGCATGTGTAAAATTGCATGAAGAGGTGAATGATCTCTACTTTGATTCCTTCTATGCTTTACTAATCATACTTAGTCACTTTTACCCATATGTTTCTTCCCTACCAAAGAGCCAACACTACAACCTTTAAAAGACCTCCATGATGTGTGATTGATTTGTCATATCAAGTGATGGAGAATATAGACTTGAGCCAAGTTTATGGTAGTATGTGTATGTGATGTGATGAATGAGAGAGCCTAAACACTTGAGGGATGAGGTAAACACCTATCTTGTGAGAATCATGACTCATTGACTTGATATTGTGCCTATTGATTTGATGTTGATAGTTAAGTGGATGATATTGTATCTTAGATTTGCTTGACATTGAGTGATGATTGTATGGCATTGATCGTGTACTTGATGCTTCATTGATACAATTATTCACCTATATTATCGCTTCGTTGCTCGAGGCCGAGCAACAATCTAGTTTGGCAGTGTGATTAAGGTCATAATTGCATCTTTTTGCATTCATTTCTCTATGGTTTAGATGTGCTTATGTTCATATTTGACCTAAATTGCTATACTTTGTGTATTTAACCCTTTTTTGCTGGAAAGTTATGTTTTGTAGTGAAAATGAGCAAAACCGGCAAAAGACGAGCAAGTACGTAAAATCTCAGAAATGGTGAGTTGATCCAACGGAGGCAAATGATATACCATGTTGAAAAGTTCGAAGAGAGGGTCGCAACAGAAAAAGAATCAAGTCAATCGGAGCTCTAGAACTCAAGATATGAAGGAAACGAGGAAGTCGAGGATCGATCGAACAAGATGAAGTTGGACTCGTGCGCCACCAGGCCGGACTCGTATGACGATCAGCTCGGATTCGTGCTGAAAATCTCTGGATCGTTCACTGAGCTTCGCACGAATCAATTCGTGCGGCCACCGGTTTGGATTCATGCAAGGCTTCGGATTTTCACACTTTCGAGGGTTGTTTCATCTTTTCAAGCGTTGAATGAAGGGCATTTTGGGCTAAACATTATGGGTACAATAAATACTCCAAGGATAAGATTCTCAAGGCATCTAGTTCATAATCTTAGTCATAATCTTAGATTAGAGAGAGCGAAAGGTAGTTACTAGTTGGGTTTTTAGATTTCTTCTTACGATCTCATCGATAACTTTTGATCTACCGCTTGGATCATCAATCCATTTATTCCTGCATTCTCGTCTCAGCTAGGGCTATGTTTCTACCGTTTGAATTTCATTTTCTATTGTCGGATCATTTTCTAGCATTTCAAGGTAACTTGTATCTTTTCCAATTTCATTGTAATAGGTAATACTTCTACATTCCTTTACTTTTCTTGTATGATGATGATTGTAGCTAGTTCCATTGTTCTTTTGTTTACCAAATTAGCCATGGGCTAATCCCTTTATGTGTTAGTGTATGATTCCTATGGAGTAATGTGGTGTTAATGTTGATATTATGAATGCTATGAGATGGTGTATGATCAATTCTCTATATTGATGGATTGTATGAATGCTTGGCATGTCTATTTGATTAATAGGGCCATTAGGGAGTTAGTCTCAATGAGAATTGGTCTATTTTCCTAAATCTTCTTGTTATTAGGCCATTGCATGCTAAGTGTTTGATAAAATTCCTAAGATAGTGAGAATTATCCTTAGTGAATAGAAAGAACAATTAGAGGCTCTAATGTGTATGTAGGGAGACCTTTGCATGTTAGAGTGACTTGTCAATTTATTGTACAATACCTCATTGCATGATTAAGTGGTACATCACCATGTGAAACATTGGATAGTACACTAATACATACTCTCACAACTTGCTCACTTTGCACATCAAGGTGATAGGTAGTTTACTTTTTTGACACACTAGTAGACATTAGATACCGATTCCCCTTTATTGCTTTGTTTGATTTCGAATTGGAACAACTATTGCACCTTACAAATCTCCCATCTCCCTGAATTCGATAAATAATAAACTTGGTCACCTTGCCACGATGATAACGATCACGTGTACTTGCGTGTAGGCACCATTTGGGCAAACAATCATCATCAGCTGGAAAGAATGTTGCATTCTCAGCTACAGCTGACAGTCAAGAGAAGTCCTCTACTCCAGAGGATATGAGCTTAAAAGGGCAGCTTGCACTGCTGACCACGAAGTTTTACAAGATGTCAAACAAGTTCCAGAAGTACAGATTTCATTGGAAAAAGAACAAGGGTGATTCTTTCCGAAGGTACCAGAAATCATCTGATTCCAGAAGACCATCAGATGAGAAGGAGACCAGGTACAAGTCTCCAGAGAGAAGGAGTAAACCAAGTCCCAAGAGAGGAGGAGATGGTGTTTGCTACTCTTGCAACAAGCCAGGGCATCTCAGCTATGATTGCCCTCAGCTTACACCAATGGAGAGAGAGGAGAAGAGGATCAAAAGAGATCGCAGATTTGCTGATAAGAGAGCACTGCTGGCAGAGGAGGAGAAACAAGACATTAGCTCATCCTCATCCTCATCTGATTTTGAGTCAGAAGAAGACATTTGCCTTATGGCTAAGGTAGAAGAGGTAAATTCTCCTACCCCCTCTGTTAGCTCATCTTGCTCTTCTACCTATTCTATGGAGTCAGATATACAGAAGTTGTTATCTGATCTCCAATCCTCTTTAAAAGTTTGTTCTAAGTTGGAAGAGGAGAAATCTACTCTGAAAGCTGAAGTTCTAAGCTTGAGACAGGATTTGGAAAGTGCTAGACTGCCAGTGGTATCCTATGACTCACATGCTAGCAAGTCTGCTGACTTAATAGCAAAATGTGATGAACAGGAGAAGCTGATAGAAAAGCTACTTTCTGAGAACACTGTTTTGAGTGAAGAACATAATCGACTGACAGCTATGTTCGATGAACTCTTCCAACAGAATGAACTGACAATTAAAAATTCACAGCAGCTTCAGCTGAAAGTGGATCAGCTGACTAAGGCAAAAAATGCCGTGTCTGAAATAGCTGAGTCCTCACAAACTGTGAATGATAAAAGGGGTCTTAGTTATCCTAAACCCAAACCACAAAAGAAGAAGAAAGGTGACAGTGGGCTAATTCGTGATCCTCGAAAGGGTAAAGGGTCAGCTGAGCCTGCATTTGTATCAGAAGGGTAAAAGAGCAGAGGGACAGAAAAGGTCCCAACTGGGCAGAAGAGCACTAAAGCTCAGAAGCCTGCTGGTGATCAAAAGGTTTTAGCAGAGCAGAAGAGTACTAAAACTCAGAAGCCTGCTGATAACCAAAATAAGTCCAAAGCTCAGAAGCCTCAAGACCAGAAGAGGCATCCTACTCATAGCTATGCTAAGACAAGGATGCCTCAGCAGGACTAGCAGAGGAATGATAAGTCTGGGCCATCTCAGCAGAGTAAGCCCAAGTGAAATAGACCTCAGCCCTGGGTTACATTTAACGCAACCAAAACAGGCAAGCCTTCACAGGCTAAAGTATATGAGTCATTCAAAGGCTTAAGCCGAAACTTCCCTTATGAGCAGCCCACCTACAAGCCTGTTGTTATCACTCATCGCCCCAGAAGAGATCCTCTGAGGGAAATGATCTTTGTGGACAAATATGGTAGACGGTTGAGATCTCCTAAACCTCATAAGGATGATCTCTACCTGTGGATCCAGAAATTAGATACTAACCAATCAGGACCCAATGTAAGGGTACCTAAAGCTTGAATTTTAATTTCAGGCAAGCTCTAGCCCAATAGAGAGAGGAGAAGCCAAGAATCATGTCTGGTACATTGATAGCGCATGCTCAAAGCATATGACATTTGAAAAGCATCTCCTCCAGGACTTTGTAACGCTTGATGGGCCTAGAGTTATATTTGGTGACAACAACTTTGGTGTCACTAGAGGAGTTGGTACTCTGCTGATCAAAGGAACAAGAGTTGAAGAAGTCTACTATGTAGAAGGGCTGATGCACAATCTTCTGTCCGTATCCCAATTTTATGACAAGGGATACTCTAAGATTCTCTAAAAACTCTTGTCTTGTTATTAATGATATAAATGAGCAGGTGCTACTAACTGGCCTCAGAAGAGGTAACATGTATCTTGCAGATTTTGCAAGTTATCCAGCTGACTCGTGCTTGGTTGCTAAAAGCTCCTCAGAGGTCAGCTGGATCTGGCACCAGAGATTAGGTCATCTGAACTTCAAGACTCTCAACAAGGTTGCAAGGAAGGGTCTAGTCAGAGGACTACCAAATGAGGTGTTTGCATCTGATCAGAAGTGTAATGCTTGTCAGAAAGGGAAGCAGACAAAGGCCTCATTCAAGGATGTGTAGAGTACTTCAACAACAAAGGCACTCCAGCTGCTTCATATGGATCTGTTTGGACCAGTCTCTCCTCTTAGCTTCAGTGGAAGGAAGTACACACTAGTGGTTGTGGATGATTATACAAGATTCACTTGGGTAGTGTTCTTGTTCAAGAAGTATGAGACTATGGTCAAGATGTTGGAGTTGTTCAAGAGGATCCAGAAGGAGCAGGATCTCAGCACAGTCAGAATCAGAAGTGACAAAGGTACTGAGTTTCTTAACTCTGTTGTTTCTGACTATTGCAGGGAAAATGGGTTAGCTGAGAGGAGAAATAGAAACCTTAAGGTGGCAGCAAGAACCATGTTACCTGAATATCATACTCTTCAAAGATTTTGGGCAGAAGCTGTCAACACTGCTTGCTACATCCAGAATAGGTGCTTGCCAGTCAAGAGGCATGGCAAAACTCCCTATGAGTTGTACAAAGGTAAATCTCCTAACCTTTCCTTTGTCCATATTTTTGGGTGTAGGTGTTTCATCCATGACAATGGAAAGACCAAGTTAAAGACTTTTGATGCTAAGGTTGCTGAAGGAATATTCTTAGGATATTCTGGTAGCAGCAAAGCCTATAGAGTCTTTAATAAGGCCTCTCTTTGTGTGGAGGAGACACCCCATGTTGTATTTGATGAATTTGTTCATGAGTACATCAAAGAGAAGCTAGCAGATGAGATGGATCAGCTGAATCTGAATGACAAGCTAGATCTGATCAAGGTAGTGGTACCTAGGATCGAATCAGACTCAGATTCAGATGATGAGCCCAAGTCAGCTGGTAAGCCCTCATCAACACCAGATGATGGCACAATGACTCCTGACACAAACCAAGGGGGAATGTCAGACAAAACTCAAGAGGAGCAGACCATGGCACCTTAGAGGAGTAAAAAGAACTTATTTGACTTCCCAGCTGAGCAAATCTTAGGAGATCCAAGTGTAGGTGTTCAAACCAGAAGAAAACTTAACTTGGGTGATCAGTTCAGCTGTTATGTGTCTCTGATTGAATCTAAGAATATCCATGAAGCTCTTGAGGACCCAAACTGGATTGTAGCCATGCAAGAGGAGCTAAACCAGTTTGCAAGACAAGAAGTCTGGACACTAGTAGAGTGGCCCAGACATCAGAAGGTCATAGGCACTAAGTGGGTCTTTAAGAATAAGAAGGATGAAAATGATGTTGCGGTGAGAAATAAGGCAAGGCTAGTAGCCCAGGGGTATTCACAGTCAGAGGGTATTGACTATGATGAGACATTTGCTCCTGTGGCTAGACTAGAAGCCATCAGATTGTTTCTAGCTTATGATGTTTTCAAGGGGTTCAAGGTATATCAGATGGATGTCAAATCAGCATTTCTGAATGGAATCCTGGCAGAAGAGGTATATGTGGAACAGCCAGCAGGATTTGAAGTTGGAAACAAGGTCTACAGGCTACAGGAAGCTTTATATGGATTAAAGCAGGCACCTAGAGCATGGTACGATACTTTATCTCAGTTCCTGCTGGACAGTGGCTTCAGCAAAGGAAAGATAGACAAGACCTTGTTCAGAAAAGAAGATTGAGATGATATCCTCTTGGTGCAGATCTATGTGGATGATATCATCTTTGTCTCCCCCAACAAGCAGATGTGTGATCAGTTCAGCAGACTGATGACAAGCAAATTTGAGATGTCAATGATGGGGGAGATGACCTATTTCCTTGGACTGCAGGTGAAGCAGATGTCCAATGGAACCTTTATCAGCCAAGCTAAGTATGCCAAGAACTTGATAGAAAAGTTTGGAGTCAGTAGCAGCAGAGAAGCTAAGATTCCAATGATGGCAAACTTCAGCATGGATCCAGATGAGGCTGGCGAGAAAGTAGATCAGACACACTACAGAGGACTCATAGGTTCTCTTCTGTATCTCACTGCCAGCAGACCTGATATCAGCTTTGCAGTAGGTAGGGGTGTGCAACGGTCGGTTCGGTAACCGAACTGAAATGAGGTAAAAGTAACCGAAATCGAACCGAATTTATGTAAAACCAAACATAACCGAAACCAAAATTTTCGGGTCGGATTCAGTTATAACCGAAATAACTGAATTAAATATAAATATTATTTATTTATTAAATATAATTATATTATTTATTTATTAAATATTAATATTATACTTACTTAGGTTTATGTTTTTTATATTATATTATTTATTTATTAAATATAAATAATATTTATTAAATATATATATTAATGTTTATTAAATATATAATAATTTTGGTTCGGATTTCGATTACCGAAATTATTTTGGTTATTAACCGAACCGAATACCAAAATTATAAAAAAATGATAACCAAAACCGAACTGAATATTACGGTAACCGAACTGAATTCAATTTCGGTTCGGTTTCGGTTCGATTTTCGATTAATAACCAAATTATGCACACCCCTAGCAGTAGGAGTATGTGCAAGATTTCAGGCGAACCCTAAAAAGTCTCATCTGGAAGCAGCTAAGAAGATTGTGAAGTATTTGAAGGGTACTTCCAATCTGGGCCTTTGGTACCCAGCTGATGACAACTTTCAGCTGAGTGGGTATTCAGATTCTGACTATGGAGGGTGCAAGATTGATAGAAAGTCAACCTCGGGCACATGTCAGTTTCTGGGAAGTAAGTTAATTTCTTGGTTCTCTAAGAAGCAGACCTCTGTAGCTACTTCCACAACAGAGGCAGAGTACATGGCTGCTGGTAGTTGTTGTTCTCAGTTGCTCTGGATCAGACAATAGCTGAGGGACTACCATGCGATTACAGAAGAGATCCCCATCTTCTGTGATAGCACAAGTGCTATAGCCATTACTCAGAATCATGTTCTCCATACCAGATGTAAGCATGTGGACATAAGACATCATTTCCTTAGAGATCCTGCTGAGAAAGGTGATATCAGGATAGAGAAGATTCACACAGAGAAGCAGAGAGCAGATGTTCTTACCAAACCTTTGGTTGAGATCAGATTCAGAGAATTAGTAGCTGAGTTAGGGATGGTAGATGGAGAGGCAGTTCTTTACGAAAGGCATAAAAGGTTTTCTAAAGTGTTCAGTTGTTGATCAGTTGAGGGGGAATCTACTGTGGTAATCAGTTGACCTCTAAGTCAGCTGATCTGGTATATCTTCTTATGTTTTCTTGTCCTTTTCCTATCTTGTTATTTCTAACTTGATACAGGTATAAGTCAAGAGAACCAGACAAGGCCATTTCTCTTCATCTGATTCATATCAGCTGACATTAGAACCCAAGATGAGCAGAAGAGGTTTTTACTGGAAGATTCTTCTTATCAGCAGACCTTACCACGTCAGCTGTCTGATAAGTTTACTCTTTCCTTGTTTTTCAAATTACTTTTTTTTAAAATAAAATCTTTTCAAATCTCTGGATAAATCCCTAATATCTAAAATTAACTTTAGAAAATTGGCAATCAAATTGTTTTATTTCGAAAGATCCGGGATTTATCATTTTCCAAAATTTGGTGTCAATGGTAATTAATTTCTCACCGCCCAAATTACCTTGCAAAAGTTTTTAATCATTCCTTTTTCAAAAAGATGGAATTTTTGGGCGGCCAAACTCTTTTCAAAACCTGACACGTACGCATCACCCCTAAAAATCTCAAAGGTCTTTTAATTTAGACCGTTGATTTATGTGATGCAACATGTCCATCCACGATCAATTTTAGACGGTTTCTTTTTGGAAAAAATGCTCATCTTCTAAATCAATTTGTCTATTTAAATCCTTTAATCTCCTTTCAAAGATTTTTTTTCCTCTCTGTGAACTTTTATCTACCCTATTTTTCTTTGAATTCTTTGTGCTACTAATCTTTATGTTGAAGCTATGGATACTAAGGCATGGAAGGCTCTGGTTGAGGATATGTATGCTGAAATGGTTGTGGACTACGAGATGACACGGATTCCAGAAATCAGAGAGATTTTGAATCTACTTCAGAGGCTTAATCTGAGAACCTTCATTTCCATGGCGCCGCCGGATAACAAGATGCTCAACTACTTTGCCTTGCACTTTCTGCTTAAAGCCAAATTCAGGGACAATGTCATCCGATCAACTGTTGATGAGTTTTCTGTATCCCTGACCAAGGATGCTGCTGCAGATATTTTTTATTTGCCTTCTTCTGGTGTTTTACCTCAGACCTACAAGGAATCTGAGCATCTGGTTACGTTCCAAATGATGGCGAGGAGGAGTCAACGGAACAGGACTTCAGGCTTGAAGAAGAATATGCTCAGAAGGAGATACAGGTTTTTAATGGATATTGTCAACAAGGTGATTCTAGCAGAGCAGGGGAGTTTGGATGCCTTGACTAAACTTTGCCTTAGTGTTGCTTGCACCATTCTAGATAGGGTTCAAGCAGACTGGGTGGGTCTGCTATAGTTTAGATTGGAGCAGGAGTCAAAGAGATTCACAAGGAAGACGGTAGGCGAAGAGCGAATCTATGGGCTTAAGTCCAAATGCTCTATGGCTACCAAGATTACGATAATCTTGTGTCATTTGATGCCAGAGCATGAGTGGGACGCTGAGTGGGTTGTTGATTACAACCACTCTAAGTTCATTAAGGGGAATAATCTCAAGTCCTTGGGAGCTCCAGATTTAGATTCTGAGACTACTCCAGCAGCAGCTGCCCCAGGACCTTTTGCTGGTACTCAGCAAAAGCAGAAGAGAAAGGCTAAGGAGCCAGCTGATCAGGTTCAGAAGAAGAAGAAGTCCAAAAGGGACAACACCCCTGTTCAAAGGAAGCTCTCCTTTGATGATTCAGATGATGAAGAGCTAGATACTGCTCCTCTGAGCGTACTGAAGAAGAGATCTCATGCTGCTAAACCTACTCTTCTTGTAGATGAGCCAACTGATGAAGATCAGGATGAGGGGTCATCTAGCTCAGAAGATGAGTCTTCTTCTCACTCTACTGAAGAGGAGGCTTTAGCAGAGGCAACTGATGCTGATACAGAAGTGGTCCACTCTACTGAAGAAGCATCTCCAGCAGAATCACCCATCAATGCTCAGCCAATCAGGTCTTCTCAACCTACCCCTTCATCTATTCCCACGAAATCCCTTACACTCCCCTTCACCCCATGATTCCCCAATACCCCAAACCTCTACTCACTACACATCCACAGCTGATCCCTCCCCCTCACATATCCAAGCTGGCTCACATATCCAAGCTGGCAATGAACCAGAGAATGTGGCTGCCTTTGATGAGCCATCAGTTGTAACACCCGGCATAGGCAGCAGCTTTTAGTCCCTTAATTATTTTTTTGTTTTGGGCGTGAGTTTTAGAGAGTTCAGGGTTAAGTCCTTTAAGTTGTTATGCTTTAGTATTTCTTAATTATTTGCTTAGTATTAATTGTCCCAATTAGTACTATTTGGACCCTTAAGTTAGTATTAAGTTTCGAAATATTAAGAGAAAGGAAGAGAAGTATTATTGTTGAGATTATAGTATTAGTCCTCTAAGAATAGTATTTCCTTAAGTATTAATTCATTAAGGGTATGTTAGTAATTGAGGAATTAATTTTAGGGACTTGACTTTATGAGGATTTGACCAAGAATAGGATTAAATAATACTTGGATTAATGTTTGTATTATTTTCAAAAATATGGGTCTTAGAATATTAAGTAATTTTCGAAAATTAAGGAGTATTAAGACAAGGATTTCTAGTATCTTTATTTATGGAAATAAGTCATATTCTTATGCAAGAGAATTGTATGCTTGAAGGTTAAGTATCACAAGAATAAAGAGATGGTAAGGATTTGTTAAATAAGGAAATAAGTTGTCAAGTATGGAAATAGAGATACACCAAGATATTGGGCCAATTTTTCTTGCCTTTTCCTTGCAAATTCGGCCAGCCCCTTATGCAGCCCCAAACCCTACTTTTCCAACACTATAAATATGTATTGATCAAGTCCCCAAGACCCTTGGACACCCTAGAAACCGGCAGCCACCATAGCACCCATATTCGGCCATGTATTGAAGTTAGAGGACCAATTTTTCAGCAGCTTGTAGAGATAGAGAGGAGGGCAGATTTTCGAGAGTTTCTTAGAGTAAGGATTAAGCAAGCCAACGTACAACACTATTTTATTTTCAAGACAAGAAAATGTGGGGGTTTAAATGGTGAAAAGTGGTAACTTCTAGTTCGGTTTTTAAATATTTAGTTGATGCTTTGATGTGTTTATGTGCCAAATATGTAATGGATGATCAGATATCATCAATCTATGTTAAAGGCATTCAAATAATGCATATGGTACTCAGATAGTACAAAAAGTATGGATACGCGAGGCGTATCAAATGTTAAGAACAAGGGGTATGTTTACATGTTGATGTGTCCTTTATATTTAGACTTCGAACTAAACTATTCCCACGGAGTGATTATTTTATAATTGTTCACCCCATCACCGAATTATATTTTCAGATTTTCAAGAGTAAGATGACGAGATTGGCGATGCGGAGGAAGGTGGATGTGATGCTTGTTAAAGAAGAGTTAAAGGATGAAGATTTTTATTAATTACCAAGTAGGCTTTTATTTTTAAGTTGCGAGTATGTTATTCATGATTTTTGGCACCTTTATGTTTTCCACAAGATTTGACGTTTGCATGTTTTATTTCATTGAGTTCATGGACACGTAGATGGTGGATTTAGGATTTATTATGGTTTGATGAATTATGGGATTTTATTATGAATTTATGAGGTATTGTTATTATTAGGATTATGTGTTAATTTGCATGATTATTAGGAGAAAAGTTGATGAATTTATTTATTAAGTTGGCAGCTGATGGTTCGAATTTTATTGGCATGATTAAGTGTTGATTTATGTGATTAATTGTTCTTAAGAAATTAGTTATTGTCCTTAGTTTGCATGATTGATAAGTCTAGTTTTATAGGCTGCTTCTTTCTGGGTGTTCTGTCACATTCTAGTAGAGGGCAGGGGTTTTTCCAAATATCTTGTCCTTATTCTTTGGTTTACTGGGTGGCAGCTTTGGTCATTCTTCCATATTGTGGGTGCAGTACCGGGTTTTCAAGGCTGTTTTCTTAGGCTGCTCGGTTGTCTTTCTGGGTTATCTGTCCCCTAGAGTGCTTCTTATTGGGATGGTCCGAGAGTTCCATTTTCACTAGGTTGTTTAGGGGAGTTACACAAAAGCATAAGCTGACTTGGGCTACTGTTGCTAGTTAATGAGGTTGGGTGTTGTTGGCAGGAAGTTTTTTGGCTTTTCATTCACAGCAGGGGGTTATTAATTGGGTCTTCTGCTGTTGGTTACTGAACTGGGTGTTACACTTGTTTGAGTTAATCATTTAATGTGATTAACTGTTATAATTTTTTTGATTGCTGACTAACTGCGGCAGTTTCCATTTAGAATTCATCCTAATGTGCTGTGCTGCGGTTTTTTCTTCTATTAAGGCCCTGGGGGTTATTTCATTTTTGCGAAAATTTGGAAGGGGATTGAGCTATTCATTGTTGTAATGGTACTGTCTGTTCTCTGGATGTTTTATGGCTGATATACAGCTGATATTATGTTGGAATTGAAGATGTTTATCTACGTCTCAGGGGCCTTTGGGTGGCTTGGAGTTGTGGCTATTGTGGACTGGCCGGCTTGTTTTTGACCTTTTATGCTTGTTCACATTGGAGTTCATTTCATGGCCCTGGCCTTTTTGTTTTGGGCTTACTCTATTTTGTCTTGTCACACCCATGGGATGTTGCCTCGGGAATCCTGGTTCCATTTTAACAGCAGGGGGTTATATGTGTATTTGGGCAGCTTAGTGGGTTATTGGTGTACTTTTGTTGCTGATGTTGGTGTACATACGTGTACATATTGGTGTAATTATTGGGGATTCCTATGCTGTTGGCATTCGTAATTACAGCTTGGGAAGTTTTTTAGTTTCACATTTATGTTCGGGCAAGGGATGGAATGGTTACTTGGACTTTCTTGGGGATTTTGTAGTAATTGGGAGCCTTCCTTTTTTCAGACTGGGAGTGTTCTTCAATTTATGCTTTTGGGTGATTTATACATTTAGATTGCTGACAATTTGCTGAAATTGTTGGGGAATTACATTCCTCATTTAGGAGGCGGGTTAGTAGTATTAATTTTGGATAATTGGAAGGTTGATTGACCCAGTCTCTTTGCTGATTTAAGAAATTGGTTGTTTCCTTTTATTATGGGGCGTTACAATTTAGGATTTAGTTGCATTTGTTGCTGTGATGCGCTGGAATGGCAGTTACATTTGAAGCCCGCAATTGGTTGTTACACACTGTGATTGCTGCCGGACTTGGGGTATTTAAATCCTGGGCGAATTTTTAGGATGCAGCTTGCTATTGGGCTTTACTTTGCTGTTACAATGTTGGAATATTAATGGTGCTTCCTTATGCGGATTTGGAGCTGGGAGAGTTACTACTGAGGCTGGTCAGCTGTTTGTTTGACGATTTTTTTTCTGGGCAAATTTGGCAGATTTTGTTGCCTTTTATGTTGAGACATTTAGCAGTTTTGTTTCTTTTTTCTTTTTATTATTTTTACTTATGGGATGGCTTTAATTTATTTGGTACTCTTTTTCCCTCCGTCCGGTTTTTCCACAAGGGTGGTTTTTCGGCGAGGCTTTTAACGAGACCAACATAAATTGTTTTTTATCCCGCCTCTCGGGTTGTGGGACTTCCGCTGATTTTAACGAGACCAACATAAACTGTTTTTCGGTGAGGCTTTTAATGAGACCAACATAAATTTATTTGTTTTCCATGATTTAATATGCATGTTGACAAATTTTCGTGAGTTTTTACCTAGTAGAAGTCGAGGAACTGATTTTAGTCCTTTATGTGATTCTAGTCTTCAAAATTCTTATTTTAAAAATACCAATTTTATGCCCAGTCTATTTTCAAAATTTTGGCACTTTATTAGCCATTAAATATCAAGTTAATTTGGTCTTAAAACCTGGAGCAAAATCGTTTTAAAGTTTCAACTTGAAAGTAGTCCTATAACTTTGTTTTACGAGCTTTTCATACGTTTTAAAAAGTGATTTTCGTGGAAAGTGCTTATAATATGTTTTGTATGAATTATTTGAGTATTTAGATGTCTTTAGCTGATTGGCAAGATAATTGTATTGGAGAAAATGGATTTTTTATTAGTTAAGGGACTGTTTTTATACACAACTAGTTTTGATGAGTGCACCCTAGCTGTTTCCGAAAGTTATATGTTTCAACTGCTGTACCAGAATTATTTAAGTATTATTGCATGATTTAATTGATGACTTACATGTTGAATGATGTTAGAATAAGTTTAATGCACATGTGAATATTATTGAAACATGTTATGTATAATTGTTATGTTATTTTGTGATTCCTAGGAATGTGCTAAGTGAATGTTATTGAAAAATGTTATGAATATTTATTATGATATTTTATGATTTTCATGGATGTATTGAATAAGTTATTTATTGTGAATGTTTGATTTATTTAGTTCAAAAAGGGTTTTCAAAGAAAAGAATTTTATTTCAAGTAAAAAAGGATTCACATTCTAAAGAAGGTTTTTATTAAATTATTTAATTAAAATCAAGACTTCCGCTGATTTGAGATGCATAGAATTTAGGGCGTGACATCAGCTGACCCCCTACCCCTTATCCCAGAAACAATAAACCTAGAATGCCCTACCTCCCCTACTGATCTTGCCCAATAAGCCACTTATACAAATCTTCGTCCGAAAGGACCTTTGGAATAAGGCATGATAGTTACTGCCCTTGCTCACCTTTCCCTCTAAATTCCTGAATTATCCCATTACCCATCCTACCAAGACCTGTTGGCTGAAGGCCTAGCCTGGGCTCAAGCAAGAGAAGGCACAGTCAACTTCTTCCTGGCCCTTTTGCAAGAAATGGGTGAAAACACCTTCACGACGTGGGAAGAAGCTCTGATGGGTGCCTTGGATGTTAAGGCTCCATCCCAGCTGACCTCGCCTGAAGGTTTGCGCAAGGTGGCTCGAGCTACTCAAAGATGGAGTTGCTCTTGACTGCCCAGAGACAGTGGAGTCTGACTACATTCCTCCAGCAGAGAATTTTGAAATCAGTCAAGACGATCAGGTGACTCCCGATATACTGAACAAAATGCGTGATTATTTTAATGATCATATCAGAGAAGTCAAGGCCACTCTGAAGGCAGCAAAGACTCTTGCCCCCTCTCTAGTTGAAAAACATGTACATCAAGTGCTGCTGGATCATAGGAATAAGTTGCAGTAAAACCTTAAGGACAGTCTATTTGTCACCAGACAAGAGTTATATTTTACTCGGAAGCGTTTTGAAATGACTGCACAAGGTTTCATTGATGATGCCAATGCTTCCTTCTCTGCTGAAGCTGAAAAGATTAGTCAGCTTATTGCATCTCTGGAGAGAGAGATAGCAGAGTGCAAGCAAAGTCAAGAAGACCTCAAATCTGCTGTTCAGAAGATTCCCTCCTCACTTCCCTGTTCATCTGCCTTTGATGATATCAAAAAGGGGGAAAAAAGAACTCAGCTGATATTGCTGTTTTGCAAGCTGGGAGTGCTGCTTTAAAAGCTGAGATGGCTGCTCTGAAGGCCTTAATGGTGGACAACAATGGTGTCCTTTCAGCCAGGATCCAAACTGTTGAAGAGTATGTCAAGGACAGGAGTCTGGCAGCACAGCGAGCACAAGAAATGAAAGATCAAAGATTAGCTGAAGCCATGCAGGGGCAAGAGGAAGCAGATGAGGCAAGAGAGAAGCAGAAGCGCATTATGAATGCTGAACTTGATGCGAGACTTGCCAAGGAGTTACAATTGGCAGAGAAGGAGACCCCTGAGCAGGGGAACAAAAGACATGAGCGTGAGATGAATGGTCAGTTGAATAAACGCTACCTGCGGAGGATGAAGAAAGAAGGAAAAACAGTGCCCCAGAGCAAGCAGAAAGGTAAGTTCATCCTTGGACCAGATGAGCCCCTGATTGATGGGCCAATTGAAATCTTCATCCGTGATATGTCAGAAGCTTAGATTGCTCTCTGGAGAATAATTAAAGCAAGAGCTTTTATTCAGTTCTACATCCTTAGAGGAGAGGATCCCAGAGGAGAAAAGGAGAAGAACATAGAGTTCAGAGATTGGCTGAAGGTGAACTATCCAATTTTCTCTAAGTTTATCATTGAAGCCATGATCAAAGTTAGTGCTCAGCCTGAGCTACCCGAGCTTCAACTCTTTCCCACACCAACTGATGACAAAGGAAACCTCGACTAGGTAGAGATTCGGAAGATCTGGTTAGACATGGTGACCCGTTTCTTCCGACTCTTCCTGACACATCTGTCCCTGTTCTGAAGGCTATCGAGAAGAGATTTCTTAATTGGATGCAGCTGCCAAGTTCGAAGAGAAGATCTTTGGTGTAATAGTCCAGCTGAGTCAGCTGAGGGTAGGAATCTATATCTTCTTGTAACTCTTCTTTTTTATTATTGAAGTATTTAATTTTCCAGATAACTTCTTGTTGTCAGCTGCTCTTTAATTTCTGTCTAAGGGATCTTATATAAAGATCTTCTTTTCTGTCATATTTGATCTTGATCTTTTTGCTTATCTTTTGAGATCAGCTGAGTTGGTTTCGATATCATCAAAAAGGAGGAGTTTGTTACGATATTCTTGCTAGATGTTTTGATGACCAGCTGAACCTGTTAGTCAGCTGATGAATAGTTTAGGATTAGATAGGTTCTTAGTAAGGGGAACAGACCTTGCTGCCTAGATGATCCAGAACTTTCTTAGGAAAGAAGACCAGCTAAGGCCTTGAAGACTTAGCAGATTCTAGAAGACAGAAGACCTGAGCAGCTGACACTGATTTATCTGGAGTTGAATATCAGAAGAGTACAAGATCAGCTGAGATAAGAAGATCAGCTAAAGAGCATGTCGCAGACAAGACTAGGACCAGATTAGATGAGGACCGAGGCACCAGACGAAGTCCAAAATATCAGCTGAGGTGCGCACACCAGCAGACCAGCACATCAGCTGAGGTCCACGTACCAGCCGACTGGTACATCAACTGAGGAGACAGATCAGCTGAAGTCTTGTGCTCCACCCAGATTCTACGGAATCACGTTAAGGTTGACTTGTGACAACAAGAAGATTCCCATAATAGAAGACCAATCAAGGGGACAAACTTGATTGATTGAGGTTCGCAAAGATTTCCGGGAATCATGAAGAAGATTCAATCAATCTCGATGATTGATTGATTCCTAAATTATGGGATTTCAGATCTCTAGTCAATCCCAACGGCTAGTAATTTTAACCTATAAAAGGAGTACTAGTGAAGAATTCAGATACGGATTATCACGCGATTAAGCTTGCCGAAACTCTGTCAAATTCTCTACTCGTACTCAACACACCCTACATGCACATTAATCTTTTGTAAGCTTTGTAGAAGCTGTCTAAAAGTCGACTGCTATTAAGCATAGACTATTGTAAGAGAGTTTTTCTCTCAAGAAAGTGAGTGAGTCAGTGAGAAGTTAGTGGAGAGCCCCACAAGTCCAGTTGGATTATGGAGAGTGGAGTAGGACCTTTGTCCGAACCACTATACATCTTTGTGTCTTGGGTTCTTTAATTTGCTTTTCTTACCTGTGTACAAATCACTCAAAAGGGTTTTCATCAAAATCGTTTCCGCACTCAATACACAGCGCATATTTTACAAAACCAGACGACCTTAAGTAATCTGCTATTTTTAAAATAAGCCTAAATCAAAAAAGGTTTTGAAACCTATCAAGTGTATTGAACCCCCCCCCCCCCCTTTCTAGACTTGATTTAGTGTTTCTCATTAAAACCTGCCTTTGGGACCAACAAGCTTTGGCATACAAGACGATCAGGAAAGGGTACTACTGGCCCACTCTTCGTAAAGATGTCATTAGCTTCGTCAAAAGGTGCCAGAAGTGCCAAATGTTTGCACCAAACATCCACACTCCTGCGAGCCAACTCAAATCGGTCTTCAGCCCATGACCTTTTATAAAATGGGGTATCGACTTGATCGGCCCATTCCCACCTGGCAGAGGCAGTGTAAAGTTCGTCGTAGTAGCGGTGGACTACTACACTAAATGGGCTGAAGCTAAGGCACTTATGAAAGTAACACAGGTAAGGATGATCAGCTTCATATGGACGAATCTGATATGTCGATTTGGGCTCCCATAGTCGATAGTGACGGATAACGGTAGACAGTTCGACGGTCAAAAGTTGAGAGAGTTCTGCATTTCATGGAATATCAAGATACACTACTCAACTCCGTACCATCCACAGTCAAACGGGCAAGTCAAAGCGGTGAATAAAATATTGAAGCATGTGTTGAAATTCCATCTCGAGGATAAGAAAGGAAGTTGAGCTGATGAGCTTCTGGAGGTGTTGTGGTCCTACAGAACATCGTACCGAGCCAGTACCGGTGAGACACTGTTTGTCTTAGCCTTCGGAACAGAAGTTGTAGTACCGGTGGAAGTTCAGAACCAGATTTGGAAGGTGGTAGGGTATGATGGAAAAGAAAACGACGAAGCCCTGGCAGTGGAGAAAGACTTGCTCAAGGAAACCAGAGCCTCGTCGGAATTAAAGAATGCCACCTGCAAGCAAAGAGCGGAGAAGTACTACAACTCCCAAGTGCGAAACTGAAGTTTCAAAATTGGAGAGTTGGTCTTAAGAAGAAAATTGGCAACTCCACCCGGTGTGTTCGGACCTAATTGAGAAGGACCATTCCGAGTCATTGCAAGCTGGGCAAACGGGACGTACGACCTCGGGGACATGGAAGGAAAAGCTTCATCGTACACATGGAGCGCAACACATCTGAAGAAGTTTTATCAGTAAGAAAAGTTGGAACAAAACTTGTAAATAGACTAGTTTGGGGTTCGCATCAGGAGTGTTAATGACAATCTATGTAAATATCATTGCTCAATAAAGTTAGAAATTTTTTCAGAAATATTGACTGTTCAAGCTCCAAGTACGCAAGGACTTAGGTCCCCGAAATGTTATATTCTAAAGCTCAAAGCAAATGCCAAAGTGCCCATGGTTAGCGAAGGTGTCCTTAAAGGACCACTAAGCGCCCACTGCCCAAAGTTAGAAAGAATTCACAAAAAGACAATTTAAAACGTCTAAGGCAAGGTTTTTAAAACCCAATCGCCCAAGTCAATTAAAAAAGAGTACAACTCGCTACCCTAAGTGGTCTAAGACGAGCAATTCACGGCCCTAAGCGGTGTAAGACGAAGAATATGTACCAAACAAATAAAGTACAATTTGTAGTCCAAAATGACTTAAAATAAACGATTCGCTTCCCAAGGTGGAATAAGACGAACAATTACGTACTGAAAATATAAATACGAGCTAATAAAAGATATAACGTGCAAGAAATTAAAGTAAGAGCCTGATGGAACAGAGAAGTTGAAGTTTCATTTAAAAAATACTTAGAAATTTTCTAAGTATGAGAAGCGGTGTTGGTTACAGAAGCCAACCAACTGGCTATCTTTAAAGACAAAAAGCTTCTTCTAGGCGAGTTGTATGAGCCTAGCGAGCTACTCCTACTTAGCTAAAACAAGGAAAAACTAAACAGGAAAACTAAACAAGTCTAGGGAGCAGTGGGGGCATCCAGAGTTTGAGAGGTTGGAGCTTCAGTCTGGGCGACCTCGGAGGCAACCTCTGGAGCAGCTGGAGTGGCAACCTCCGGGGAGAGATTAGGCATTTTAGTGATATTCCCCGTTAGGCCGCTCACATCCACCATGATGTTCCCAGCAAACTCCATCATTTGATCGGCAGTAGGGGGAGTTCGTTGCTCTTCTTCCTCGATGGGGACAACGGGGATCTCAACAGTCTGAACAATTTTGAAACTATCTGAGACGGAGTCCAGATTAATCTCGTAGCCGGAGAGGTCGCCAATGTCCAACTCAGTGCCCTCCGGGATCTTAGCCTTCTCTAGGCAATCCTTGAACTCAGACGCAATCGTCTTCCCCTCGTCATCTTTGTTCATCTGAGCCCATTGGAAGGCACAAAGAACCTCAGCATAGAAGAGGATGAAGCCGAGGTCAGTGGACGCGGTCTTGGAGAGCTCCAGGGCCTCTGGTGAAATTGAAACGTTGAGACGGCTCTGGAGCTCGGCGATCTGATTCACTCTTGTGGCAACCTCCTCCCGCAGCTGGGTGCACTCCACCTGGTTTCCCTTGTGTTGCTCCCAGACTATCCCCACCTCGTCCCTTTCCCTGGCGAGCTCCTCCCTTTCAGCAACAAGTTCCTGGCGAGCTGTCTCTAGTTCAGCTCGTTGGCGGTTGAAATCGGCCTGGAGCTTCTCCAACTTCTTCAAGGCATCCTGTTCCGCCGCCTACGAAGCCTTCGCCCTCTCCTCGGCCATGGCCAGCTCATCCACGGCCTTTTTTCGCTCTTCCCCCAGTCGAGTGAGAAGAGTCTTGGAGTTGTACCGTGCCTGATCAGCGACAGTAATATCATTGACCACCATTTGAGTGGCTGCGAGTGCTACGCAAGTGTGATACATCGCTAACCGGGCATGGTCCACCGGTTTCTGCTTCTCAATTGAAGTCAGCTCGAAGGCGGGGAGATATTTCAGAGCCTCAGAGAAAATCTTACGAGCTCGCCCGGAAGGGAGATCCCTCACATTCACCATTGCCTCGGATCGTTCGGCATTGTGAAGGACTTCTGGCCAAAGAGGGAAGGTAGCAGGGGCATATCTGCAAGCATAAATAAACAGGAAAAGCTTGTTAGAATATTCTAACATAGGAAACAAGACCTAACTTTAACTTTAAAAGTTAGAATTATTCGTCCTACCCAAACTGGTCGGGATCAAGCCCGAGGAGTGTGTCATTGTTTATGGGGATCCCGTACGGGGACGGGGGCAAGGCACTCTGAGGAGTTGGGGGAGCTTGTGGAGAGTGGGGCACGATTGATCGAGCCGAGCCTCCGTGACCAGATCCAGAGCCTTCCCGATCGCTTCGTTCAACGTCCTCATCGCGCAAGGCGACTCAAGATCGCTTTTGAGTGCAAGCCTTCTCCTCACTTACCCTTGATCCATACCCACGATGAAGACTTTTGTTGGTCTGTTGAGGTGGAGGCTGAGAAGTTCGCTCCGGAGTAGAGCCCCCATGTGTCCCTCCTGGTCTTAGCGACCTGCTCCTTCATAGGTGGCGGGGTTGGAGCCTTCTTCTGCAAGTTCGAACCCTCAGCCTTGTCCGCAGCGGGGGCAGTCTCAGCGAGCTCCACCCTCTTGGTGACATCCAGAACAACACCAGACGGAATTCCTTTATGGCCTAGGTGAGGTCTTCCATCGAAAGTCGGTGAGCTAATATATGATATGCTTCCAGAACTTCAATTGGTAGGAAGGCAACAGTAACTCCTTGGCCTGAACAAATTCAAAAGTTTGAGTAAGGAACTCGGCGAGCTACCTACGAAACCATCGAGCTACGGAAAGTTGTAAACCTGGGACCTCCGGACCTTGTACCCAGAGGTTATGTGGCGAGGTAAGAACACCAGCAAGTCTCCGGCAGTGGTGTTGACACAAGTGTACGATGTCCCGGTCCTTCTGATCTCATAGAAAACACACCGCCCGTATAAAATCAAACTCGACAGACACATCAGGCTTGCCGCTGCTAGACTCATGGTGTTCCGGACCTGCAAAAGAAGGAAAATTGGATTAGTAAATCTAATCCAACTCACACACACCAAAATGGGCCACCTACTGCTAGCTTCTTCGTATCCCTCGGGAGAGTAGATACGCCCTCCTCGCCCGGTGTAATTAGTGGAAGCTTGCTAATCTCCACCAATGAAGACAAACTGCTCCTTCCAGTCACGAACTTTATTCGGAAGACTATCCACAAATTTCTTACCCGGGCAAGCTTTCAAATAGTAATACCCCTTGCCATCCTTGACCTGCCTGGTCACGCTGAAGAGTTCGTTGATCTCGATGGAAGTTAATTGATTCTTGTATCCCTCTAGCCTAAAAATGGTCAACGTGGCCAAGAAACTGCTCCAGGCATTCGGAGTAAGTTGATTGATGGCAAGGTTAGTGTCTATCAAAAATTGCCCGATGATCGGATGCAGGGGCAGTGTGAGCCCGGCCTCCAAGGTGTGGACATTAATAGCAGTCAGTCCGGGCAGAGGCATATCAGCTCGCTCCTTCTCCTCATGGGCGTATAGATGAATGTCCAGAGGGATGCGATACTTCTTGCGGAGCTTCGAAAGTGAGAACTCAGTGATGATACTCTGGACTTTGTTCGATCCATAGTTAGAATGTTCGGCTGCCTCCCTGATAGTTTGCTCGGGTAAAGGGAAGCTCGCCAAATGTCTGTCCACATACTCCGCCCAGTCAAATTCATGTATGATGTCAGAAGAAATTTTGTGCTCAGGAAGTTGAGGCTCAGGGAAATTGATTGAGCGAAGATACTCTAAGGTGATCTCCACTTCATCGTCATCATCTACCTCAAGCTCGCGAACAAGCTCGCTTGTTTGGTCGCCAGACTCGACGACCACCTCATGGACAACAGCGACCTCCTCATCGCCCTCCCTGGCGACGTTCTCCCAGAGGTCACCGATATACTCTTCAGACCCTCCACCAGAATTAGTGGCCCTTTCCCCAGAATCAATTCAGACCTCTCCTAAACGCTCGCCAGTGTCTGGGCGAGCTACTGAGCTCGCCCCAGAACCCGATTCAATTAAGATAGGAGTCATTTAGGGAATCGGAATATTCTCAGTCATGGGCTATTTTCCCGGGTTATGGTTCGAGATAGTTCTGCTTGATTATCGAGAAGACATGTCTTAGGTGTGGGGGCGAAGTCTAAATATAAAATCCTTCAAAGTTATGGGGTGGCCGGAAAACTTGAAAAGACAACCAGAAAGTTCAAAAGTCTCACCAGAAGTGATGTTGTTCTACCTTGGATGATCGGACGGAAATCCAAAAATGCAAAGGTTCAGATCGACGGAAAATGCAAGGGAATTGCCGGAAAGTGCTCTGAGAATTTGAAAGAGTGAAAGTGAGAAATGAAAATGATTTCTCATATTTATAGGCGAGTGGGCGAGGTGTAGTTTACCAACAATTTAGGGACCTATGTGCAAAGAATTTGAAAGTTATACATGATGGATACGGGAATTGAGGCACGAAAAAGTGTGCACGATGCCTCAAATTCTGCACCACGTCAGCATGCTACCGCCATAAGTAGCTAGCCGAGACGCTCAGCACCACACCAAAATGAAGTTCGCCTACACTCGAGCTCTCACCCACTGAGGCAGATCAGCTCGCCAACACAACAGAAGTATCATGATGTGGACGAGCTGGGGTGGCAAATGTTGATAGGCGAACTACTAATTGGTGATTACAAGATTAATTAACCAATACTGAGGAATTCACACGGAGCTCGCCGACATGGCTCAGGGACACATCACCAATCTTGACCAAGTCAACACCATGAGTAGCAGAGGAGCTCGCCTAGACGCACGATGATGTGTCAACAAGTTGACCAACACCAGGAGAGAGAGAGCTCGCAATGGAGCTCGCCCACTTACAGGGGAGCTCGCCAAGGAGCTCGCCCATATCCAAGAGGAAAGGCTGAAGGTCCACTATTATCACTCATCCCATAATACTACAAGGCAAGATAGCATGCTGGGAAGCTCGCCCAAGTCCTAGGTAGAGACGATAGCTATATAGGGATTTAATAGTGATGTAGTAGGACATAACAATGTAATAGAAGCATAGTAGTGAGTAAGGACACTTGTCAGCACCTAAAGCCGAGTAAGCTCACAAGGTGCCACCTCACTACATGCAAACCTATAAATAGATCTCTTGTACACTCTTTCTCTCTCTAAGTTCATTATTCCAGAATTACTTTCTTTCTGTACACTCACTACTCTCTCTCTACAAATATAACAAAGAACACACATTAATCTTGTTTTTGTTTGGTGGAATTACAACCTAAATATAGCCACAAATCATTCCATTAACAAATTCTACCAACAACTTCCATGACATTTGATTTGTGCTTGATGCTTCATTGATATAATTATTCCCCTATCTTATCGCTTCGTTGCTCGAGGTCGTGCAACAATCTAGTTTGAGGGTGTGATTAGGGTCGTAATTGTATCTTTTAGCATCCATTTCTATACGGTTTTGATGAGCTTATGTTCATATTTAACCCTAAAATGATATACTTTGTGCATTTGACCCTTTGTTGAATAGAAAGTTGTGTTTATAAGTGAAAATGAGCAAAATGGTGAAGAGACGAGCAAGTTCAACAAAGTCCAGATTTCTTGAGTTGATTCAATGGGTGAAAATGATATACCATATTGAAGATCTCGAAGAGAGGGTACAAACGTAAAAAGAATCGAGTCAATTGGAACTCAAGAACTCAAAATATGAAGAAAACGAGGAAGTCGAGGATCGACCTGCAAGGGACGGAACAAGCTCGCGCGCCTAGCACACGAGCCCACGCGTCCAGCCTTATTTCTCACACGCCAATGCTCTGGACCGCGCTAAAAGTGTGTGCTCAATCGCGCGTCTGCTTCTGGAGCTCGCGCGTCCAGTGCCCTGCTCGTGCGCCACACCTGTTTTCTCGGATTTCAGGGGCAGTTTCATCTTTCTCCGCATTTTAATGAGGGGCATTTTGGTACATTATTAGGAAATGATTAATAAAATGTTTTTATATAATCCCAAAGACTCCCCTGATAAGCTAAAAAGTTTTAAATCCTAGAAAATTAGCCTAACTGTTAGGAGGTTATATCAAAGAGTTAGAAAAACTAAGTTGTAAAAATTAGCCTATCTTAGATAAAACTAGTCTGATGTACATCAGACTAGCCTGATGAAGAGTTAGGAGATACACCCACCCCTGAAGAAAGGCACCCCAGGAGACTGAGTATAAGTGACCTGACAAACTCACCTAAAGAGACAAACCTGATGCATTTAATACACTTCAATATTAAATGAGAGTAGTTGCAACACTTAAATGAAGTGTTAAATACAACAGAAGAAATGTTCTAAGTCACCTGATGAAAAGACAGTATACTTCAATGTAACTGTTTGTTGGTCCCAAAGGCAGGTTTTAAGGAAGAATACCTTTGAACAAGTCTAGAAGGGGGGGGGGTTGAATAGACTTGTAAGGATTCAAAAACCTTTTTCAAATTATTTTGCTTATTCAGAAAACCAGC
>JAPKLY010000930.1:0-28318 GCA_026898435.1 Prunella vulgaris
TCTGGTTTTTCGAACAAATGCTATTTGTTTGAAAAATTTTCTTCGAAATTCTGTTCGAAATTTTTTTATGAACAAAGTGCATTTGTTCATAAATTTTTTTTCGAACAAATTGCATTTGTTCATCAAAAAATTTCGAACAAAGTACATATGTTCAACAATTTTTTTCGAACTTTATGCATTTGTTCCACCAACCAGTGTCGAACAAATGTGTACGAATTTTTTTTTTTAAAAGTTCGAATTCGGTCAAATCGTGTCGATTTTTGGGCGACGGTGGTTCGGTTCCAGGATGACGGTCATGAAATTCCTTATTTCAACGTTAATAGTCCAATATTTTTGTTCAAAAAAATGTTGTTGAAGAATTGGAAGAAGGGCATAGATCCAAATTCTAAGTTTTGAAGAGGGGGTGAACTGATCTTTTATAATTCAAAAAAAATATTTAAAGGGTAATTTTGTCTTTTAAAATTTATTTTCAAAATAAGAAGGGAAGTGGGGTGAACTACTTAAAAATGGGGGGAGAATATCCTGATTCATAAATCAATTATGAGCAACTCATTTTAGTATTGTTCAAATTATAGGTCTTATGTATTATATATTTTAAATCGATTTGGTTAAAAAAAAATTCATCTATATATAAAAGAGCGATTTAATTGTGAATTTTTTGTCAATTGACACTACTACTGTACTACATATGATTTATTTGTGATTCGTGAACAATTAAAAAATCAATTCCTACATAATATTGTTAATAAACATTAAACAATCTGAAATGAAATTTAATATTACATAAAGACAAACACTTATATACAAATTTCTACGGGTCTAAGATCCGTAGAAATATCCATTTTTGAAAATTCGCGGGTTTAAACTGGGTCGGGTCGAATTTGAGTATTTTTTTCCAAAAATTCACGCAGCTTATGATTTTCGCTCCCAGGTATGTTACAGTTGGGGCAAATGCATGTTACTTTAAGACAAAACGTGTGTTACAACTAGATTAAATGTTGTTTTCTACACATATTCATTTATTTTTGTAGAAGTAAATATTTTTCATGCAATGTAACACATGTATATGTTACATTGTATGTGTAACACATATTTATTCTTAATAAAAATACATTTTATCCTATAGTAACACATATATGCTCATATAATAACATAAATTGAGGAACAAATATGTATTACAATTAGAGTAAATATGTATTACTGCAAATTTATGTTACAATTGGACTAAATTTGTGTTACTGCAAATGTGTGTTACATCTGGAGTAAATGTGTATTACAATTAGAGTAAATGTGTATTACTGCAAATGTATGTTACAATTAGAGTAAATGTGTGTTACAATTAAAGTAAATATGTGTTACTGCAAGATCAAATGTGTGTTACTGTATGCACAAACATTTATTTATCCTTATAAAAATATATATTATATTTTATATAACATATATAAAGTATTAAATGATGTATTAAATACATGATTAATATATTATTAATATAAATCAACAAAGAGATTAAAAAATAAATTAAAGAACATTTATTTATACTTGCAGAAATACATATTTTCTTTATAGTTACTTAAAAAGTAAAAAAAATTAATTTTTTAAGAATTAATAACACAGATTTTGCCTAATTGTAACACGCCTTTGCCCAAATTGTAACATACCTGGGAGCGAAAATACATACTATTAACATAAATCAAGAAAGAGAATAAAAAATAAATTAACACATATTTATACTTGCAGAAATACATATTTTTTTTATAGTTACTTGAAAAGTACAAAAAATTAATTTTTTAAGAATTAGTAAAACTGATTTTGCCTAATTGTCACCCCTTTGCCCAAATTATAACATACCTGGGAGCGGAAAAACCTGGAACTACAAGTTGCGCGAATTTTGGAAAAAAATGTCCAATTCTGACCCGACCCGATTTAGATCCGCAAATTTTTCAAAAATGGATATTTCTACGGTAGAAATTTGTACACAAGTCTTGCTCTTACATAAAATATTTAAATTATAAAATAATAACAGAAATTACTAATATAATTATTTAATGAACACTTAGTAGCTACACAATTTTGTTTTACAAGCTATATGTATACTTATTTTCTTTCTGCAAAATAAGAGCTTTTAGAGACCTCCAAAATTGCTTTATTTTTTTTTCATTTATAAGCAATGTAGAAGCCTTGGGCATTAAACAACATACTTCTATTATTTTTGCTATTAAAAGCAGAAGTCGGTTATCTTTTAAATCATAATATTCATAGAATTTATTTTTGGGGTGTATGGAGGTGTATGTATAGTATCTGTGCGGTAGTGTGACTGATTTTCCCCACACAACACCAAAATTCTTGAAGTTGTTAAAACCCGTGGTTATCTTTTGTTGATGACTGATTTTTGGAAAGAGAAGCTGTTAGTAAATGGTTGAGGTTTATTAATTGTGATATATATGTGAAAGATGTGATGGTTGTAAATATATGTCTACAGATTTTATGACAAAGCATTCCTCATGCATTGCATAATCTAATTTCTTTGTGCATTTGATATTGGATGATATTAGCCTAACTGGCGTGTCATAGTGTTATGGACATTTTGGCTTAAATTCATATTCGATGTTTCATTTTTATTAAGTATATCGTTGTCAATATATATAAATCTCATACTAATAGGAAAAACCAATAGCGCTAGAATAAATTACTATTGAAAATATCTTACATATGAAGTTGAGGCAAATTAATCAAAACACTAGAAATAATACATGTGAGATTATTACCATTTCCAAATTTCTTAAAGAATTTAGATTACCAAATGTAGGAGAAACGGTACCCTTTTAACTCTGCTTAGTAGATGGTAGAGGTTCATATTATTGATGTTTCTAACAATAAGTTATATGGGCACTCTAATTTTCCTAGGACTGTGACGTTTAACTTTAAAAAAATAGTCTAACTGTTAAGAGGCTGAATAGTGTTGAAGGGCTAATTTAATAGTCGACAGGCTAGTTCCATAGTCTATTGGCCAGTTAAAGAAACAACGGACAACATGAAGACTAAGGAGAACTCACATGTGAATATCAACTAACCTGAGGTGTAATTGATAAATACACCCACCAGATGAGAAGTTTAGCTGCAGAAGCCACTAGGTTTTGCCTACCTCTACACAGGGGACCCTGAAGCATTAAATGTTGTCAAAACATTTAATAAGGTTGGTACATATTAGTGATAAAATAGTTAAATTTAGTGTATATTCTTGTAAAATATTCTGTTTGACAAATCATATCTCATATGATTTGGATAATAATTTATTCCACCTTAATTGTGATTTTGTGAAGTTATCAATATAAATAGTGAGAGAATAATTTATTCCACCTTAATTGTGGTTTTGTAAAGTTATCAATATAAATAATGAGATTACAAATAATTTACAAGGAAATAAATAATTATCCAAATCATAAGAGATATGATTTGCCAAACAGAATATTCTACAAGAATATACATTAAATTTAACTATTTATCACTAATACCCCCGTCAAGCGTTGCGTGGGATGAAGGCACACACATAGCTTGGAGCGTAGAAACTCAAAAGCGGGACGAGAAAGGCTCTTGGTGAATATATCTGCGACTTGTAGATGAAAAGGCATGAACTGTGTGGAAAGACGACCGCCAGTAACAAGGCCACGCACAAAGTGATAGTCAATATCTATATGCTTAGCACGTTTTGGGCCACTGGATTTTGACTCCAAAAAATTGCGCTTTTAATTTCACATAAGATAATAGGACAAGATTTGAAAGAAGCACGAAGTTCGCCCAACTGATTGATTAACCAAACAACTTCAGAGACAGTTCTAGCCAAAGCACGATATTCTGACTCACAACTGGAACGTGCAACACTTTGTTGTTTCTTGGCACTCCAGGAGACAAGGTTCCCACCCAAGAAAATAGAGAATCCAAAGGTTGACCGGCGAGTATCAATGCAACGAGCCCAATCTGCATCGGAGTAGGCAGTGATGGAAGAATCAGGTCGGCGGTCAAAGGTGAGACCAAAGTGTATTGTGTGTTTGATATAACGAAGAATACGTTTAACAGGCTGAAAGTGATCATCTGTTGGTTAGTGAAGAAACTGGCTGACGAGGTTGACAACAAAGCTGAGGTCAAGCCGAGAGATAGTCAAGTACTGGAGGGCGCCAACCAAGGAGCAATATAAAGTTGTGTTGGAGAATGGTGCCCCCTAGGTAAAAAGAGTTTCTCCAGGAGCCAAAGGAGTGGACACAGGTTTCGCATCAAGTAGGTCAATACGATATGAGATATCCCGGGCATACCTGGATTGTCCAACAAAGAGACCTATGGTAGTGTGAGTTACTTCCAGGCCTAAGAAATAGTTTAGCTTGCCAAGATCTCTAACAGCGAACTCGGTATTGATAAGAGCAATCAATGAGCGGAGTGTGGAGGTGTCATTCCCTGTAATAATGATGTCATCAACATATAGCAAGAGGTATATAATAGATTTTCCACGATGGAGAAAGAAAAGAGACTAATCAGAACGACTTGCTTTGAAGCCCTGCTTTAGAAGAAAGTCACTGAATCTGCGAAACCACGTTAAAGGAGCCTAGTGAAGACCATACAAAGCCTTCTTTAGATGACATACATGATTTGGGTACCGAGGATCAATAAAACCAAGTGGTTGGGACATGAAGACAAGTTTATGAAGAATTCCGTGAAGAAATGCATTTTTAACGTCCAACTGATGAAGATCCAAACTTTGCTGAACTGATACTGCCAAAATAACTCAGACGGTTGCAGCTTTGACAATTGGACTGAATGTATGAGAGAAATCTTATCCAGGAATTTGAGGAAACCCCTGAGCCACAAGACGAGCTTTGTAACGCTCGATTGAACCATCAGAGTGATACTTAGTACGAAAGACCCATTTTGAACCAACAATATTATCATTAGGTGGGCGAGGAACCAAATCCCAAGTACAATTAGAGCGAAGAGCATCAATTTCTTCTTGCATGGCGGCAACCCAATGATGATGTTTCGTAGCTGATTTGACACCACGAGGTTCTCTGTAGAAGCAACCAGAGCAAAAAGCAAAGCAGAAGAAGTAAAGGTCACGAGGTATTTTGGTTTAAAAATACCTGCCTTACCCCCAGTTACCATACGATGAGTGGAAGCGGAAGGAGGATGCGGAGGTGACCGAGGGGACAAAGTAGCAACAGGAGGTTCAGAGGGCAATTTTGGCACAGAAGCTGACTCAGACGGTGCTGGTAGACAGAGTGTACAAGGAGAAGATGAGCCACTAGGTGTAGAGGAAGGCAAGACAGGTGGAGTAGACTGCCTAGCAGGAGTGATGGGCTCAAAAAATGTCAAAAATTCCAAAAAGAGCATCTTTTGATGAGACATAATTGTTCTGAAATGGAAAATGGGTTTCGTCGAACTGAGCATGACGTGTTATGTAAACCCTATTTACCTCAAGATCTAAACACCGAAAGCCTTTGTAGGAACCACTATATCCCAAAAATATACACAGGCGACTGCGAGGAGCCAGTGCATGAGGAGAGTAATCACGAAGATAGGGGAACACACGACAGCCAAATGGTTTAAAGTTAGTGTAGACAGGAGATACACCAAATAATAACTCATAAGGCGATTTATTTTCCAATAGTTGAGATGGTAGAGGGTTAATAACATACACAACAGTAGAAAATGCATCAAACCAATAACTAGCAGGAACTAAAGAGTGAAACATCATCGACAAGCCCTTTTCAGAAATGTGGTGATGCTTACGTTCAGCACGACCATTTTGCTCTGGGTGTATGGACAGGAAATACGATGATGAATGCCTTTCGAGATAAAAAAATTTCGGACATCATGACTAAGAAATTCAGTGCCACCGTCAGAATGAAATGCTTTCATTGAACATGAGAATTGATTGTAAACGAATGTATGAAATTGTACCAGGATATTATAGAAATCAGATTTTTGGCGTAAAGGATACATCCAAGAAAATCGAGAGAAGTCATCCACAAATATCACATAATAACGATAACCATCAGATGTAGTTATAGGAGCTAGACCCCACAAATCACAGTACACAAGATCAAGTATATGTTCAGCACGTTTCTCATTAATAGAAAAAGACATACGTTTGCTCTTGGCCATTTGACAAGATGAACAAATACCAGGAGACGGTAAAATAGAAGTAGCAGATAAGTGACCAAGTTTTTACAAAGTCAAGATAGTACTAAATGGGTCATGCCCTAATCTTAAATGCCATAATTCAAACGAAGCACAAGAAACCTTATTAAGTAAAGCTGCAGTAAGCGCCAGATGACCCCGCTCAAGCACATATAATCCTTGTTCACATTTCCCACTAGCCAAAACTATTTTTGTAGCCCGATTCTGAATAAAAAAACTGCTTATCAGTGAAAACCACATCAACCGGATAATCGGAAGTCAACTTGCTTATAGATAACAAATTTTTTGTGATGTGAGGCACAACAAGGACGTCTAACATTCGAATTGTTAGGGTTATACTAGAAAGTATGCTTTTACTTTGTATAACTAAACTGAATCTTTGAGCTTTATCTGAAATAAATCTTTATCACTGTGCTTTAAATAAATATGAATGTTATTTACTTATTACAATCTGTTCATATAATAGCACAAGTTACACAATAGATAAATGTGGTTATCCTCGGATAACTCACAGCAAGATCACATTATCAGTTTCTTGTAACAAGTACTAAATTCACAACCTAGATGAGATTTTGAACACACCCCATTGGTAAACGGTTTATGTGTAGATCCCAGATTGGCTTATCTTGACCAAGGGATTGCACTAGTGCATGATGATGCATTGAAGAGGACCTACAAAGAGGTAATTCTTCCGTACTGATTTATGGGATGAAGAATTAGACCTTAGTGGTCATTTATTTCTAAACCTCTGTCCCTTAAATAAGACTGTGTGTGATCCGTGCGTGGCACTTTTTTTTGTTATGGGTAGAGAGTCAATAAGACTCAATACTTTACATCTTGGGTGACGCCATTGGGAACATGACAGTTGCTAAGATTTAATACAGAGGAACGTGTGCTTGGAAAGTCTTGCATGATTAGTCCCTTTGGTGGGCTCTAAACGTTCGTCAAACTAAATCTTGCAAGTGGAATTTGTTTCCGGTATGATGATAAAGAAGAGCTGTCCTTACTCCAAGGACAAGATGTTAAATTAATTAAAGCGTTCAGTGGCATGATTAATTAACGGACAAGAGAATATTAAACACGGGAAATAATGACCGGGAGCCATATGATTGTAATATGGGTTAAAATGGATAGTGCAACATTAATCCTATAGTGGAGTGAGATTAATGTTAATGGGTTGAATGACATTGGGCTCAATGTTAGAATTCAAGGCCCATTAGGAGGTCCAATCTTAATTCTCCTAAAGGCCCCTCAAGTAGCCCAATTAAATGACCAACAATAAATAAGGTGTTTAAAATAAAAGAATTAATTTTGGGCCCAATAAGTATTTTTTTCGAAAATATGTATGTATATTAAATAAATGAGAGATTTTATGGAAAATAGATATGTATCTTGAATACAAGAATGTCTAATAAAATCAAGATCTCATGGAATTAAAAAATACATCATGATTTTTGAAAAATACATGAAGAAAAAGAATATAAAAAATTGAATATTTAGTGTTCAAGATTATCAAGATTAGAATATTTGATATTCATGATAATCAAGATTTGAAATATTAGATATTCAAGATATTCAAGATCTTGTATTCTCATTATAAATATGAGATGATATAAGACTTCATGATTATTATTATGGGAGAGCAATTTTCAAAAATTGCAGTCTCTTGGGCAACAAATATTTTTTTCTTTCCTTGTGTTGTGATTATTCGTGTGGCCTTCCACCGGGTGCACGAATAAGGATAAGGGAATACTTGAGAAGGCTTTTGGGTTTATCAAGTTGATTGCTTAGGAGTTGGAACATAAGGCGGTTGAAGTAGATAAAGCATCTCAAAGGACACCTTTTGTCTCAGAAAGTGCCTTTCACTAAGGAAACAAAGGACGCCTTTTATCTTAGAAACTGCCTTTTCTACAGGAGGTATAATTCACCAAATTCCTTAGTTCCGCATGTTTAGGGCTTTATGTGATTATATTTGTTCATATGTTTTGCATGCAAAGCATGTTGTTGGGTATACAATTATTTGATTTAATTATGTTTAAATCATGATATTAATTGTAGGCTTAAATTTGTATTTAGCGTAAATCCTGAATAGATCCGCGTATAATTCCCCAACAACTGGTATCAGACGGAGTCCCTACCGATTTTATATGGTCAAGTGGGAGTTGACTATTAATTTTTGAAATTAAAAGTTTGTAACTGTTCTTGTTTGTAACTTGCTTAAATGTGTTTGTATAAACGTCCACACTCATCGTGGCTTATGTGAATTGTTTTAAGATGTCGGCCGATTTATGCTATGTATTTTTTTGAGATTTTATACAAAGCATAATCGAAATTTGTGATAATCTTTGCGAATCGATGTATGTATTGATGCAATGTATGTTTTATTTCAGTTCAGCATGTTGTCTCCTTTTAATCCACTGTTTACAATACTTAAAGATAATAAATTGGAAGGTGAAAACTATGTTGATTGGAAACGTCACTTATTTATTGTCCTAACCACACAACAACATAAATGGGTTCTTGACATACCAAAGCCCCATACGCCTACGGATGATGCGAATGACGCCGAGAGGGAATATCATAGGGAGTGGATGAAATCCGATGAAATGGCTAGGTGTACCATCTTGGCTTCAATGTCAGATGTGTTGCAACACCAATACCAAGACATGGGATCCGCTTCTGGTATGATGCTAAACCTTAAGGAAATGTTCGCTCATCAGAATCGTACCGCTAGGCAAATAGCCATGCGAGATATGTTATCGTAGAAAATAGATTGCATGAAAGGCATTTCATATGCTTCGGCAGTTGGAAGCCTCATGTATGCTATGCTATGTACGAGACTGGATATCTGCTTTACCGTAGGCATGGTAGCACGATATCAAAGTAACCCCGGGAAAGAGCATTGGACGACTGTTAAAAACATTCTAAAATATCTCAAGCGAACTCGAGATAGAATGTTGGTTTACCAGTCAGATAGTCTAATCCCCCTCGGTAATTACACGGACTCGGATTTCCAATCAGACTTAGATTCCAGAAAGTCTACCTCGGGTAGTGTGTTCGGTTTGGGAGGTGCAGCCGTGACATGGAGAAGTGTTAAGCAGAAATGCATCGCTGATTCTACCATGGAAGCCGAATATGTGGCTTCTTGTGAAGCGGCGAAAGGGGCAGTATGGCTCAAGAACTTCTTAGTGGACTTGGATGTAGTTCCGGATTTGCCCGACATCATCACAGTCTATTGTGACAATGCCAGAGCAGTTGCAAATTCAAGGGAACTAAGAGCCCACAAAGCAAGCAAACACATTGAAAGGAAGTACCATCTTATACGAGAAATCGTTAAGAGAGGAGACATAGAAGTGGCAAAGATCGCAATGGAAGACAACCTAGCTTATCCTTTCACAAAGGGTCTGCCTCTGTCGACATTCGAGAGACATGTGGAAGGAATGAGAGTCAAGTGTGTTGCCAATCTGCTTTGAGTATAAGTGGGAGAAGTTATTAGGAGAAGTGTAGTACATAGATAAGTTGTAGTATACTTAAAAGCAGACTTTGAGTATAAGTGGGAGATTGTTAGGGTTATACTAGAAAGTATGCTTTTACTTTGTATACCTAAACTGAATCTTTGAGCTTTATCTGAAATAAATCTTTTATCACTGTGCTTTAAATAAATATGAATGTTATTTATTTATTGCAATCCGTTCATATAATAGTACAAGTTACACTATAGATAAATGAGGTGATCCCCGGATAACTCACAGATAGATCACATTATCAGTTTCTTGTAACAAGTACTAAATTCACAACCTAGATGAGATTTTGAAAACCCCATTGGTAAATGGTTGATGTGTAGATCCCAGATTGGCTTATCTTGACCAAGGGATTGCACTAGTGCATGAGGATGCATTGAAGAGGACCTATAGAGAGGTAATTCTTCCGTACTGATTTATGAGATGAAGAATTAGACCTCAGTGGTCGTTTATTTCTAAACCTCTGTCCATTAAATAGGACTGTGTGTGATCCGTGTGTGGCACTTTATTTAGTTATGGGTAGAGAGTCAATAAGACTCAATACTTTACATCTTGGGTGACGCCATTGAGAACATGACAGTTGCTAAGATTTAATACAGAGGAACGTGTGCTTGGAAAGTCTTAAATTATTAGTCCCCTTGGTGGACTCTAAACGTTCGTCATACTAAATCTTACAAGTGGAATTTGTTTCTGGTATGATGATAAAGAAGAGCTGTCCTTACTCCAAGGATAAGATGTTAAATTAATTAAAGCGTTCAGTGGCTTGATTAATTAACGGACAAGAGAATCTTAAACACGGGAAATAATGACCGGGAGCCATATGATTGTAATATGGGTTAAGATGGATAGTGCTAAATTAATCCTATAGTGGAGTGAGATTAATGTTAATGGGTTGAATGACATTGGACTCAATGTTAGAATTCAAGGCCCATTAGGAGGTCCAATCTTAATTCTCCTAAAGGCCCCTCAAGTAGCCCAATTAAATGTCCAACAATAAATAAGGTGTTTAAAATAAAAGAATTAATTTTGGGCCCAATAAGTATTTTTTTCGAAAATATGTATGTATATTAAATAAATGAGAGATTTTATGGAAAATAGATATGTATCTTGAATACAAGAATATCTAATAAAATCAAGATCTCATGGAATTAAAAAATACATCATGATTTTTGAAAAATACATGAATAAAAAGAATATCAAGAATTGAATATTTAATGTTCAAGATTATCAAGATTAGAATATTTGATATTCATGACAATCAAGATTTGAAATATTAGATATTCAAGATATTCAAGATCTTGTATTCTCATTATAAATATGAGATGATACAAGACTTCATGATTATTATTATGGGAGAGCAATTTTCGAAAATTGCAGTCTCTTGGGCAACAAATATTTTTCTTTCCGTGTGTTGTGATTATTCGTGTGGCCTTCCACCGGGTGCACGAATAAGGATAAGGGAATACTTGAGAAGGGTTTTGGGTTTATCAAGTTGATTGCTTAGGAGTTGGAACATAAGGCGGTTGAAGTAGATAAAGCATCTCAAAGGACGCATTTTGTCTCAGAAAGTGCCTTTCACCAAGGAAATAAAGGACTCCTTTTGTCTTAGAAACTGCCTTTTCTCTCGGAGGTATAATTCACTAAATCCCTTAGTTCCGCATGTTTAGGGCTTTATGTGATTATATTTGTTCATATGTTTTGCATGCAATTCCTGTTGTTGGTTATACAATTATTTGATTTAATTATGTTTAAATCATGATATTAATTGTACGCTTAAATTTGTATTTAGCGTAAATCCCGAATAGATCCGCGTATAATTCCCCAACACGAATATTGCGAGATAAAGAACTAGAGCCAATATGAGTTATAGGTAAAGCTGTACCTTTACCAACAATAATTTTACCATTTCCCGAATACGGAGTGCATGAGTCCAAGTCGGATGGTTGAGAAGTCATATGAGCTGAGGCACCCGAATCAACTTACCAATCGTAGACCGGCTCAGTAATGTTGCAGGAGGCATTGAATGCTTGTGCAAGTTGGGCAGTGGCTGGTTGAGAAGCTGCAGTGGCCTGAAGGTAATGCGGACACTTGTCGGCATAGTGTTCCCCATGGCAAATCTGGCAACGTGGAGTACGTCCCTGAGTACGTCCTTGTTTCGCCTGATTTGACAAACACCCCCACTACCAGAAGACGGAACGGACCTGGTATGGGAATTGTTACCACCATTAGGTGTGTGTTTCTGCTGAGGACGACGACCATGATTAGCAGCGACAAAAGCAGCAGTAGGTGGCGCCGTGGTCTCCATAGAACGGTTAAAGAGTTCATACTGTAGGGCCTGATGAAGCAAAGTGCAAAAGGGAGAGAGTGGATAAATAGCCATGCGAGTGTCCGAGAACCCAATAAACGTCGGACCCAAGAGACGAAGAAATCAGTGACTCTTTTCTATTACATCCATAGGACGGCCAACAACCGCTAATTGATCACATAAAGCCTTGAATTTGCGACCATAATCTGAGACCTGGAGATTGCCATGCCAGAGAAATAAAAGTTCTTCGCAAAGATGATGAACTCGCGAGACAGAGGAGTATGAGAAGGCTAATTCAAGTGCCACCCATGCCGTACGAGATGTAGTGCACCCCACAACTTCAGCCATAGACTCTTCTGTGAGCGTGGAGAACAAGACACCTAGTACTTTCTGGTCCTTCTCACGTCAAGAGAGAAACTCCGGATTAGGCGAGTCACTGTCGGGCAACGTTTTGAACGGTGGGGTGGTGGTTCCGTCGATGAAACCTGTTAGATTAAACGCCCCTAGCACGGGCAGCACCTGGTGTTTCCAAAATAGATAGTTCGTCGATGAAAGTTTGATGGTCACCATGTGAACCATCGTGGCAATAGGAACAGACTTGGTTGGTGTTGAAGGGGCCATGATTGTCGGATACCTGTGCAGAGGGAGACACGATGTAGAAGACTGGTCGTAGGAGAACAGAAAACAAACGGTCGATGATCGTCGAAGGAGAGAGGAATTTCGTGCGGCACCAGGCGATATAAGTGAGAAATCTGGCATTTGCAGAGATATTTTGTAAAGTATGACCCAGTATTTAGGAAAGAAAGAAACAGATTAGGAAAAGGAAATATTTGACAATGAAGTTTGACCGAGAATTAGGATAGAGAAAAGGAAGGATTTCGGTGATATGGTGATACCAAGTAGAGAATAATTTATTCCACCTTAATTGTGGTTTTGTGAAGTTATCAACATAAAGAGTGAGATTACAAATAATTTACAAGGAAATAAATAATTATTCAAATCATATGAGATATGATTTGTCAAACAGAATATTCTACAAGAATATACATTAAATTTAACTATTTATCACTAATAGTACAATACTAATGAAGGATTAAATGGAACAGAAGGAATGTTCCAAGTCACCTGAAGAAGTGATAGTGAACTTCAAGAGAGCCATTTGACTAGTCTGAGAACATTCAGACATGAACCAATGAGAAGCTACCACCTATGTACGGACTTGATACAAAGCTGACTAACCTGACAGTACCAAAGTCAGAAGCAACCAACAACCTAGGATGACACAAACTTCAAAGGCGGCTGCATTTATTCAGAACAAGCATTTAATGAATTATCATTAATCAATGCTAAGGATTTTCTACATGAAGATCTGAAGAACGTTAGTTTACCAAAATACTTGATTTGAATACCTTCTCTCCAACGGAAAGTTTTTCAAATCATGTCTATAAATATAGAGTCAGAAGGAGAAGAAACTTATAGGAAACACTCAAGCTTTCAAGAACTCAAGCTCTCAACACACAAAAAGCATTCAAGAAAATACTGGAAGAATATATAATTTTCCAAGTTTTCACACGCTTAGAGCTTAACTCTGTATATTAGACTTGCACTATAATATCCTTAGAAGCTTATTGAGATAGTCCAAGTCCAGAAAACTATTATTCATTGTAAAGGGCTATCTCAAACAAGTTGGAACCCGCTCAAAGCCAAAACTGTGAAGTTTAGGTGGAGAGTACTCTGAAAGTAAGCTGAGAATTGCTCAGACTAAAACTAGGAGAGGACTAGGACTCGGGCAGATCCTAGGGATCAAGACTAGTTGTGCTCTTGGTCAGTGTAACTTGGCACTATAAATTAAGGAATTCCAAGTGAAGGAATTCTCCTGTTAAATTAGAAAAGTGGATGCAGGAGAATTTAGCTCCGGACCACTATGAATAACATGTGTTATTTACTGCTTTGATTCTTTAGTGTGTGTTGTGGACAATCTTTTAAGGTTGTAAAATCTCTTTCTAATTCACTTATCCACTGCTAACAGGCTAGTATTGATAGTTCTCCAACTCACAGGCTAAGTGTTCTGAAGTAGGAAAGTTATCAATCACCAGCCTCACTAAACCTTCAACAGGCTACCTCTACGTCCCCTATCGAAATCTCACAGGCTACCTGTGTTAGTTATAAAGTCCACTGTATGTGTTTATTATAGTTGTTGTAAAAAGTGTTAAATACAAGTGTATTCCTCCCCGTACACTTGTTTGCTATATCTGGGACTAACATCCTAGAAGGGAGATTTGGCTTTCTAGAACATGTGGCTAAATATTGTAGGTTGCCAAAGAATCCTGACTATAGGCTCAAATGGGCTAACTACGAAAATATGATTACGGGTTTGGAAATTTTTGGCTAAGTGACTTTTCATAACAAAGATGGCCTAAATCATATGCCAAAATTTCACACAATTGTGGTCTCAAGCACGATTCAAAGCAAGTTCTAGCATCATGGACAATGATTGACCCACTCATAAAAATAAACCGTGTTAAAAATCGGTTTGGGCTCAAGTATCACCCTGGTTTTCAATGCAACTTAAAACATAATTCAAATGTCTCTTCACCACAACAAGTCAAAACCCCAAAATATCAAAAACCAATGATTCAAATAACAACTATCAAGCAACCATAATTCACCTATCAAGCAACACTTCTAGAAACTAAAATCATCTCAACAAAGTCATCATACAACCAACTAGCAATCATACAAGTCGTCAAGCAACAATCCAAAAAAAATCAACAAGTTAGAAATTAAAAACAAGATAAGGGTGGAAATGAAGATCATCCATGCTCGTCTAGAATCGAGGTGGGTCATTAGGATCCTCTCCCGTGAATTGGGCTAAGTACATCCTAGTCATCACCCTCCCCATAATTGCGACATCTCCCTCTATTGCTTCGACTCATGCAGCTATGTCGTTCCACTAATTACGGCTCAAACTCGAATCTCCCATATATGATTGAGGTGGAACCGGAGGTGGAGGCGGTGCTTCTGATGTACGCGCTCCTTGATCTCCCATGACTTCTTCCCCTCCAATCTCCATTGGCTGATTTTCTTCGTCAGACTCATCCAGTCCTAAGCTCCTCTCTCTTCCTCGCACTTTCTCCCCAGTGTTGGGGTCCACCTTAGCTATTCCCCAATTCCTCAAATGCTGAATAGTGCTCATGATTACCTCTATGTGCACCTCCCCTGAGAGTGCAAGATTATCTCTTCTTCTCCTCCCAAATAGACGAGTAAGATCGGTGTTCTGAACAAAGACAAGAACCCCATTGTGGAATCGTAAATACCATTGCCCTAGCTTCACTTCAATCACCAAACTCCTCCTTAGGTGTTCTTCATCCATATCTCTTCCTATTGTAGGATTTTGAATCAGAATCTCCAGCTTTTTGGCTATCAATGTAACCATCCCTCCAATCCTCGGTAATCTGTAAGGGCGTAACAAAAGACGGTCAATGTGCAATATGAAAATAGCTCCACAGTCAAACTTGACACGGTCGACACATCCCTCTGATTAGGGTCATAATTGTATGTTTTTGCATCCATTTCTCTATGGTTTTGATGTTCATATGTTCATATTTGACCCTAAATTGCTATACTACATGCATTTAACCCTTTTTCACTAGAAAGTTATGTTTTGTAGTGAAAACGAGCAAAACCAGGGAAAGATGAGCAAGTTCGTAAAAGCTCAAAAATTGTGAGTTGATCCAAAGGAGGCAAATGATATACCATGTCGAACAGTTCGAAGAGAGGGTCGCAACGGAAAAAGAATCGAGTCAATTGAAGCTCTAGAACTCAAGATATGAAGGAAACGAAGAAGTTGAGGATCAATCGAACAAGACCGAGATGGGTTCGTGCGGCTACAAGCTCAAACTCGTGCGACGACCAGCTTCGGTTCGAAGGGAAAATCCCTGGTTCATTCAATAAGGCTCGCACGAATGGCCTTGTGTTAGGGTTATACTAGAAAGTATGCTTTTACTTTGTATAACTAAATTGAATCTTTGAGCTTTATCTGAAATAAATCTTTTATCACTGTGCTTTAGATAAATATGAATGTTATTTATTTATTGCAATCCGTTCATATAATAGTACAAGTTACACTATTGATAAATGTGGTGATCCCCGGATAACTCACAGCAAGATCACATTATCAGTTTCTTGTAACAAGTACTAAATTCACAACCTAGATGAGATTTGAACACCCCATTGGTAAACGGTTGATGTGTAGATCCCAGATTGACTTATCTTGACCAAGGGATTGCACTAGTGCATAATGATGCATTGAAGAGGACCTACGGAGAGGTAATTCTTCCGTACTGATTTATGGGATGAAGAATTAGACCTCAATGGTCATTTATTTCCAAACCTCTGTCCCTTAAATAGGACTTTGTGTGATCCGTGCGTGGCACTTTATTTTGTTATGGGTAGAGAGTCAATAAGACTCAATACTTTGCATCTTGGGTGAAGCCATTGAGAACATGACAGTTGCTAAGATTTAATACAGAGGAAAGTGTGCTTGGAAAGTCTTGCATGATTAGTCCCTTTGGTGGGCTCTAAACGTTCGTCATACTAAATCTTGCAAGTGGACTTTGTTTCCGGTATGATGATAAAGAAGAGCTGTCCTTACTCCAACGATAAGATGTTAAATTAATTAAAGTGTTCAGTGGCTTGATTAATTAACGGACAAGAGAATCTTAAACACGGGAAATAATGACCGGGAGCCATATGATTGTAATATGGGTTAAGATGGATAGTGCAACATTAATCCTATAGTGGAGTGAGATTAATGTTAATGGGTTGAATGACATTGGGCTCAATGTTAGAATTCAAGGCCCATTAGGGGGTCCAATCTTAATTCTCCTAAAGGCCCCTCAAGTAGCCCAATTAAATGTCCAATAATTGACAAGGTGATTAAAATAAAAGAAATAATTTTGGGCCCAAATTTAATTAAAAATTTCGAAAATTTGTATGTATATTAAATAAATGAGAGATTTTATGGAAAATAGATATGTATCTTGAATACAAGAATATCTAATAAAATCAAGATCTTATGGAATTAAATATACAATGTATTTTTTCAAAAATAATGAGGATGAGAAATATCAAGAATTGAATATTAGTATTCAAGATTATCAAGATTAGAATATTTGATATTCATGATAATCAAGATTTGAAATATTAGATATTCAAGATATTCAAGATCTTGTATTCTCATTATAAATATGAGATGATACAAGACTTCATATCATGATTACTACTCTTGCAATTTTTGAAAATTGCAGTTCATTGGGCAACAAAATTATTTTCTTCCTTGTGTTGTGATTATTCGTGTGGCCTCCCACCGGGTGTACGAATAAGGATAAGGGAATACTTGAGAAGGCCTTTTGGGTTAATCAAGAAACTCATTCAAGTCGCATTTTTCTCAGAAAAGTGCCTTTCACCAAGGGAACAAAGGACACCTTTTATCTCAGAAACTGCCTTTTCTCCAAGAGGTATAATTCACTAAATCCCTTAGTTCCGCATGTTTAGGGCTTTACGTGATATTATTTGTTCATATGTTTTGCATGCAAAGCCTGTTGTTGGGTATACAATTATTTGTTTTAATTATGTTTAAATCATGATATTAATTGTAGACTTAAATTTGTATTTAGCGTAAATCCCGAATAGATCAGCGTTTATTTCCCCAACACCTTGCACGAATCGATTCTTGCGGCCACATGCTTCGGTTCGTGCGAAGGGCCGAATTTGTACACTTTTGAGGGCTGTTTCGTCTTTTCGCGCGTTTAATGAAGGGCATTTTGGACTAAACATTGTGGGCACTATAAATACCTCAAGGATCAGATTCTCAAGGCATCTAGTTAATCTTAGTCATAATCTTAGATTAGAGAGAGAAAGAGGTAGTTACTAGTTGGATTTATAAGAATTCTTCCTACGATTTCATCGATAACTTTTGATCTACCGCTTGGATCATCGATCCATTAATTCCTGCATTCTCGTTTCACCTAGGGCTATGTTTCTACCAATTGAATTTTGTTTTTCTTGCCAGATTGTTAGATAGCTTTTAGAGGTAATTTGTATCTTTCCAATTTCATTTGTAATAGGTAATACTTCTACATTCCTTTACATTTCTTGCATAATGATGATTGTAGTTAGTTCAATAGTTCTTTTGTTTACCAAATTAGTCATGGGCTAATTCCTTTATGTGTTAGTGTATGATTCCTATGGAGTAATGTAGTGTAAATGTTGAACTTATGAATGCTATGAGATGTTGTATGATTAATTCTCTATATTGATGGTTTGAATGAATGCTTGGAATGCATAATTGATTGAATGGGCCATTAGGGTGTTAGTCTCATATGAGAATTGGACTATTTCCTAAATGTTCTTGTTATTAGGCCAATGCATGCTAAGTAATTGATAAAATTCCTAAGATAGTGAGAATTATCTTTAGTGAATAGGAAGAACAATTAGAGGCTCTAATGTGTATCTAGGGAGACCTTTGCATGTTAGAGGGGCTTGCCAAGTGATTGTACAATTCCTCATTGCATGATTAAGTGATACATCACCATGTGAAACATAGGATAGTACACTAATACATACTCTCATAACTTGCTCACTTTGCACATCAAGGTGATAGGTAGTTTGCTATTTTGACACACTAGTAGACATTAGATACCAATCCCCTTTATTGCTTTGTTAGATTTCGAATTGAAACAACTATAACACCTTACAAATCTCCCATCTCCCTGAGTTCGATAAATAATAAACTTGGTCATCTTGCCATGCTTTTTCCCTATGATTAGATTTGCTAGATATTGAGTGATGATTCTATGGCATTGATCTTGTACTTGATGCTTCATTGAAACAATTATTCCCCTATCTTATCGTTTTGTTGCTCGAGGCCGAGCAACAATCTAGTTTGGGGGTGTGATTAGGGTCATAATTGTATGTTTTTGCATCCATTTTGTTGGGACAATCTGAGTGTTTTGATTAGATCCCAAAACCCCTTGATGAATTTGCCTAAGTATAGTTGATCAGGATGATAGGCTCAGGATAGATAGGTTAGAATAGATTTTCTATTCACAGGTATTCAGTTCAGGGGGAACGTACTGAGGAGTGAAGACTGATGGAGACGTCCTTAAAGTCTGAAGTCTGAAGTATCTCCAACCCTGAAGGCGTTGATCATCCTGAAGAGGATCAACCTGAAGCTGAACTTGAAAAACCTAGAAAGACTCCTGAAGATGCCTAGAAGCCATCCTGAAGAAGACCACTGATCTTGACAGAACTGAGTAGACTAAGCATGATCAGGGAAGTCTCTATCAGTGAAGGCTCAAGTAACCTTGATCAGGCTGAATGTCCCTCTGATGTTCTTAAGTCATGACTTGGGCTTAGTATCAGTTAACCTGATACTTGTAAGTCCTGAGACCCAAAGGTTACCCGTGCGAATGGAAGTCTGATGTAGCAGAAAGAATGTCAGAGTCTCCAACATAAAACAAACATTTATGCTGAGTAAAGAACGAAGAACTCAGAGTTATAAATGTACGAGGTTCAGTAAAGTCAAATGCCAACAAACTAGCCATTGACAAAGCGACCAGTTAGAAGGCGACACATATGTACGGAGACTGAGCATATTTAATGCTTCTCAGAGGTGCAGGCGGCGGATCAGAAACTTTGCCATACTAGGTATGGTCTCTGTCAGACAAGGACAACCAGTACCTGTACCTACCTAAAATTGAGGGGTTTGAAACAGATCTCCTCCAACGGATCTATTTCAAACCCTCCTATAAATACAGAAGGGCTTGCTTCCATTCAAGGCTAACAAGAAATTTCCAAGAGAAACTTTCAAGATTCCAAGCACTCAAAGTTCATTTGAAGCAACACTTTGAAACCTTAAATTTCCCTAGTGTTGTAGTAGGAATCTTTTCTGTATTTTGCTTAGAGTATTGATCCTATCCTTAGAACTGATTTGTTAGAAGGATCAATACACAATAGTTGGAAAACGTGAATACCAAACCCCTCAGTGTGTGATTTGGTTGGTAGGAAGGACTGGGACTTGTAAAACCACCCAGGGGTCAGTTCCTAAGAGAGGAAGTTGGCTACTAGTGTCCCTTGGCACGTAAAAATCAAGTACATATCCTCAGGGTTTTGAGGATAGCTTCCTGTTCAATCAGGTTGTGGACGTAGGAGTTGATTTACTATTTACTCAGGATCATAACTGTCATCATACTAAACTGAAGCATACTTGCATTGTTTTGGAAAACCATCAGGACTGACTTCGTCATCCTGACCTTAAAACTGTGCACCAGCCTTAACCACGTTTTCACTAAGCAAACTGATAAGTTTTTAGGAACTAAAACGAGTAGAAACTTAAGGGCTCACATTCCGCACTAAATTGAGCTTACTGAGATAGTAGCCCAACTGACTAGCTTCCGAGCGGTCAGTAGGATTGTTATCTCTACTGAGCTTCTGAAAGCCCAACTCTCACTTAGCCTCTTTGGTTCATTACTGATCCGTCCCTGCTGCCCCTGAGGACCATCAGTTTTTTGAACACATCAGGAGCTTCCTGACTAAGTCTGAAAGAGAATTTTCCTGAGTCTTTCGGGAAAATCTGACATCAATGTATTCCCCCCCATACACTGATTTATACTCATTTCGGGACCAACACATTTCTATATGGTTTTGATGTGCTTATGTTCATATTTGACCCTAAATTGCTATACTTCGTGCATTTAACCCTTTTTGGCTAGAAAGTTGTGTTTTGTAGTGAAAACGAGCAGCGAAAGACGAGCAAGTTCGTAAAAGCTCAGAAATTGTGAGTTGATTCAATGGAGGCAAATGATATACCATGTCAAAGAGTTCGAAGAGAGGGTCGCATTGGAAAAAGAATCGAGTCAATCGGAGCTCTAGAACTCAAGATATATATGAAGGAAACGAGGAAGTCGAGGATCGATCGAACATGACCGAGCCGGGTTCGTGCGGCTACAAGCTCAGACTCGTGCGACGACCAGCTTCGGTTCGAAGGGAAAATCCCTAGTTCGTTCAATAAGGCTCGCACAAATGGCCTTACACGAATTGATTCGTGCGACCACATGCTTCGGTTCGTGCGAAGGGCTGGATTTGCACACTTTCAACAAAATATGGCAACAATTAATCCTTGAGAAAAATTTAAGAAACAATAAAATTCAATACCATCCATCTACTCAAGACCTTATGCCAAACAATAACTTCACTCAAAGATAAAATAATTGCCAAGCAACAACACCCATTCTACTTATCATTCAACTTCACGATTCTACACGCTCATTACTCTATATTTTCTAAAATTACCAACACGCACAAGTCAATTTGGCAAAAATTTGAGTTACCATACCCTCAAACTTTATACCCAAACTATACATGAAAGAATTTATCCACATTGAACTCAATAATTACAAATCACAAAATATAGTACAATTTGGGAACAAAGTTTTTCTGAAAACTCAAAATTTCACCCAATCCACATGATATTGGAATGCACTCTGTACACTCATGAATTACCCATCATATATTATCTCTAATCTTCACAAAAGATTCAACAAATAACAATAATTCACTCACATTCACACAAATCCCCAAATTTTCAAATAAACCATAATTTCTCCAATCTACACATAAAATCCCATGAAATTCCATGAATTATTGCTTGAAATGAGTAAAGAGATGAAGGACATACCTTGTGTGGAAGGATTAAAGAAAAAAATTAGATTTTTGTGGTGAAATGGGAAGGGGGAATCGGACCCTTTGTTCGCTGCTACTCGAGCGTGTAGGTGAGTGTGTGTGTTTCTGTGTGAGTGAGCCCTAAATCCCAATTTTAAAAACCCGTGCTCGAGCGTGTAGGGCTACTCGACCAAGTGTTGTCGAGTAGAAATTTGAAACATTTTTTTTGTAAAATCTTTAAGGCTGCTCGACTCGACCAAAAATGGTCGAGCAACTCCAACTCTTAATTTCTTATGTAAAATTCTTCATACTGCTCGATCGAGTGCACGTGCACAACCAAAAGTGCTCGGGCACACCCAAAAATTTCAAAAATATAAATCCAATTACTAACCTTTTGACCCCTCGGTTTGAGCCACGTCGCTCGTTCGATCATGGGGATTGGGGTCTCTTCCTGAACTTATGCAATCACCAATTCCGCACAATATTATGTACCAATCACAAATCGCTTTGAATTTTAAAACACACATACCCCCCAAAACTTTTTCGTTGCAAAGCAATTAAAAGTTTGGGACAAATGTCTTATAAAGAAATTCGCAATACTCATCAATCAATCATACACAAATCATACCACTTCAAACAAACATCATAACAAGTGCCAATCAAGAGCAAATACGAACGGGCGTGCTCCTGTGCAATGACCATGTAAAACCCATGTGCGCTTGTGCAATGACGTGCTAAACATGAATATAAAACTTCCCAAACTTAGATATTGCAATGCAAATCTGAGTTCGAGCCCGGAGTAACTAACTTCAATCCTACATAACTTTCCAAGCATCACAAGCATCATGTAAAGCTCAAGCCTCTAGCACCACAAGGAATGATCCATTACCCCCGTACCTACAAAACCAAAGAACAAAAACATCAAATCAAACAAACAAAAACTAACTAAACTAAGTAAAAAAACCATGAATTGCCTCCCATGCAGCGCTATTTTTAACGTCCTATTTCGTACAGATCCTTTCAATTATTAAGCATCGATCATAGTGACCTCATGAACCAATTTCACTTCCTTAGGAGGGAAGTAGTGTTTCATTTGATGGCCATTCACTTTGATTTTTTCTCCCTTCTCAATCTCAAGATCGAGAAATCCGGAAGAGAAGACTCTCTTCACTCGAAATGGGCCACTTAATCTTGAATTAAGTTTTCCCGGGAACAAACTCAATCGAGAACTGAATAAAGGAGCTTCATCACCCTCGAAAAAATTCTTCTTCGATAAATGTACATCATGCCATCTTTTCGTTTTCTCCTTGAATAATTGAGAACTCTCATAGGCATTATCTCTAAACTCTTGAAGTTCATGGAATTAGAGAAGCCTCTTTTCACCACACAAGTTACTATCAAAGTTAATCTTCTTTGTTGCCCAAAAAACTCGGTGCTCCAACTCAAGCGGAAGATGACAAGCTTTCCCATATACGAGTTTATAAGGTGACATTCCAATGAGAGTCTTGTACACCATCCTATAAGGCCACAATGCATCATTTAATCGGTTTGACCAATACTTCCGGGTGGAATTCCCCGTGCTCTCCAAAATCTTTTTCACTTGCCAATTAGAGACATCCGCAAGGCCATTTGTTTGAGGATGATAAGGAGTAGCCACCTTATGAGTCACACCATAATTTCACAACAAGTTAGCAAAAAATTTGTTCACAAAATGACTTCTTCCATCACTAATAAGAACCCTTGGAACACCAAATCGAGCAATGGTATTATCTTCAAAAACTCCATGACCGTTTTGGGATCATTTGCTCTTGTAGCAAAAGCTTCAATCCATTTAGACACTTAATCAACGGCTAAAAAGATGTACTCATTCCCAAAAGATGATGGAAATGGTCCAATGAAATCAATCCCCAAAACATCAAACAACTAAACTTCAAGGATTCCCCTTATTGGCATCTCATTTTTTTAGATTCGTCCACTTCTTTGACACTTGTCGCAACTTCTTACAAACTCGTGCAACTCTTGAATAGGCTAATAAAAACCCGATTGAAGTACCTTAAGGGCCGTCTTCTCTCCACCATAATGTCCTCCACATGGGGACGAGAGACAATGAGTCATTACGCTTTCCCATTCTTCTTTTGGAACACATCTTCTAATAATAGAATCAACACCTTTCTTGTACAAGAATGACTCGTCCCAATAGTATGAAGACACATCCTTCAAAAAATTATTCTTCTCATAAGGACTCATCCCATATGGCAACTTTTCACACACAATATAATTTGCCAAATTCGCATACCACGTCCCTTCTCCCTCTGAACAAACCATCACCCCATTAATTGTGAAAAGGTGCTCATTCGGGAATTCTTACTTAACATCACCACTATCTTCCTTGAAATCTTCACTCATCTCTAATCTCGATAAATGATCAGCTATTACATTCTCGCCTCCCTTCTTGTTTCAGATCTCAATGTCAAACTCATGAAGTAAAAGAATCCATCGTATGAGTCTTGGATTTGAGTCCTTCTTCCCCATCAAGTAGTGAATGGCTGCATGGTCGATATATACCGCCGTCTTTGCACCTATCAAGTAAGGTCGGACGGAATTTGTTAAATCCGAAGACCACCACCAATAACTCTTTTTCCGTGGTAGTGTAGTTTGGTTTAGTCGAGTTGAAGGTTTTTGAAGCATAGTAAGTTTCCCAAAACTTGTTCTCTCTAACTTGCCCTAGAACGACCCCCATTGCAAAATAACAGCATCGCACATAAGAATAAAAGGTTCAATCCAATTGGGGCTTTCCAAAATTGGAGATGTCACCAAAGCTTCCTTGAGTGCCCTGAAAGAAATAAAAAATTCATTAGTAAATTCAAAAGGAACATCTTTCTCTAATAAATGTGACAAAGGTTTAGAGAGTTTAGAGAAATCCTTAATGAATCGGCGGTAAAATCCTGCGTGCCCAAGAAATTATCAAATTCCTTTTTCATTGGAAGGAGGAGGAAGCTTCTCAATCACCACAACCTTGGCTTTATCGACCTGCAAACCACTAGAAGAAATATTGTGCCCAAGTACGATTCCATCCCTTACCATAAAATGACATTTTTTTCCAATTTAGGACTAGATTCGTATCTTGACACCTCTTAAGAAACACTCCAAGTTAGGCAAACAATCATCAATAGAACTTCCAAACACCGACAAGTCATCACCCCATCCATGAATACCTCAATTATATTTTCAATTAAATCATGAAATATGGACATCATGCATCTTTGAAAAGTGGTGGCTGCATTACAAAGACTAAATGGCATACGCCTCCATGCAAAAGTACCAAATGAACAAGTAAAAGCGGTCTTCTCTTGATCTTCGGGAGCAATCATAATTTGATTATACCTTGAATAATAGTCGAGAAAGTAATAATACTCATGCCCACACTAACGATCCAACATTTGATCCATAAAGGGAAGTGAAAAGTGGTCCTTGCAAGTAGCCTTATTTAACTCACGATAATCAACACACACTCTCCATCTTGTTGCTACCCGTGTAGCAATAATTTATTGGACTTGGTTATTATAACCGTCATCCCACCCTTTTTGGACACAACATGCAAAGGAGATACTCACGGGCTATCACTAATGGAGAAAATCATTCTGAATTTAATTACCTATTTTCTAATCACTTCTTGCATAATAGGATTAACCCTCCTTCGAGGTTGCACAACACATTTACTATTCTCTTCCATCCTAATCTTGTGCATACAAATAGAGGGATTAATTCCCTTGAGATCCTCAATTGACCAACCTAAAGCATGCTTATTTCTAGCGAGGACAACAAGTAATTTCTCAAGTTCACTAGGAGTTAAAAGTGAAGACACAATAACTGGATACCTCATTTTCGAGTCCAAATATGCATATTGTAGGTGATGGGGCAATTGCTTTCATTTCTCCATTTTCTCCTCCATCTTGGGAATTCCTTCTACTTCTCTCAAAGGTAGCAATTGAGAAATTACTTGCTTCACGGACTTCCTTACATAAAAAACATCATTATCATTGACTTGATCGGAATTTTCGTGAAAAATATTTCCTACTCCCCAACAAGAGTAATGAGATCATCGTAGTAGTGAAATTAGACAAGGACCAAGTAGTATCGACCTAGGATTTAGGAGTGCGATGGAGCCCCAAGGTTATGTGTCATCATGATACTATAATGGCGAGTCCGGTTGGCACAAGAAATATAAACAAGTAAAGAAAGCAATGAAAACTAAAAACTAACTTCCCCTGAAAAAGTGTAAGAGAGATGTGCTTTGAATGTTTTCATTACATATTTTACTAGTTTGTGATAAATTTATAACCTAATCATGCCTCTTTTTAGATGTGTGTTAAGAGCTATCACTAAGCAAACGAAGACCTATCCCTTTTGAGGCTTGGGTGACGAATCGAATTAACTAGCTCCTACTTAATTTCCAAAAGCACCTAAGATAGTGAATACCTAAACACTTTCAACACGGTTACTAATGTCTAGGTTTCGTCTCCTCACTAAATACCTAGATGACCATCTAAGCATCTAATGTCTACAAATGGGGGATTTAGAATCCAACCCCTCTCGGTGTAATTGATTACTATTTAACTCAAATTAATTAATTAAATTGTTCACCTAAATACTAATCATGCATATCCAACTCTCATTGCAATACACAAAATTAAGTATAGAGGCTAATAAAATCAACTAATAAATTGAGACATGCAAAACCCATTAATAGAAATATCAACACCAAGAAATAAGCACAATTAAAACTACAAATTCATCAACACCCAAATTTCATAGATAATTCCAACACTCAATGCAAGAGAATTAGCCCATAGCTAAAATCATTAAACTCATGATTAAAATATCAAAACAAGAACTAAACAAAAACATCACCATTAAAATTTAAATAAAAGAAAAATATCACCTCAATTTGAGTACCCAATAGCTTCACAACTCCACGAAAATTAAACTACAAAATGTATAAACTATAAATAAATTAACTACTGTGTGTATGTGTGTGGGGGAGAGGAGCTCTCCATAGAAACATGCTCTCCAAGATGCTCTCCAATTCTATGTAATTTCCCCTCAGATAAAACCTCCTTTTATACTGATAACAACTTTCGCCCGTTTACATTTGCAAAAATGGGCCAAGGCCCAATTCATGCCTCCTCCACGTGTCTGTTTCAACCAAAAATTTTACTCTGATGTTTTCTTAAGCTCGATCGAGCAGTGCTGCACTACAAGTGCCTGGTTGAGCACGACTTCAAAAATGGGTTAACAACTTTGATTTTGGGGAAGCACGATCAAGCAGTGGTACTCGAGCAAGAGTTGGTCAAGCACAATTTAATGCGATGTTGCTTCGTAAAATCTCGTATATTGCTCGATCAAGCATTCTTGCACGAAAAGAAGTTATGGCCGGTAAGGACGGTGAATTCAGGAGGACAATAGAGCTCAGTTGAAAACTTCAAGATGCAATTATGGTGGCTTCAAAAATAATTCCAGATGGTACCCTGAATTTCTCCGGCGACGAACAGTTGTGGCTGCGTGAATTTTCTGTAATCATCAGATTCCGATGGAGTTTAGGAAAGTATAGCGGCGGGCGATGGAATTGAGCAAGAAATGACAGAAGGCATCCACGAAAATCTTACTTTCGGATGTTCTAGAAGGCATCCACAAAAATCTTGTTATATGTAAATGCAATTGGATAGACAGTACATCCAAGTTCAAATGAACCCTAAAAACCACCAAAAAATGGCAAGAATATGTTTAGGCATAGTTAAATAGTTATGAAAAAACATACAATTAACACTGGGCGATGCAATATTTTTAATGCATGAGGTACCAATCATTGTCACCAATCCCTACAACTATAACATTTACCTGCTAAACCTATATCTTGAGTCAGAGATATTGATGCTATAGCATAGTACAATTAGCAAATGCAAATTAATAATCGGTTGGAAGGCACAATTTGGAAAGGGGAGATTGATAGGAAGCTTAGAATTATCAGATAATTAACTCAAATTTTACACTATACTCCACAATAGAAGGTGAATAAGGTCAACCTTCTTAAAAATCACAGTGTAGTAGTTGTTCACACAAGTTCCTTCTAGGAATATCAGAAGAGGATTATTATCATCCATGTTTACATGATCTCTTAGCCTGAAAAAATGAATAAATTAGACAGCTCAGAATACGTAAACTGATAAATCAAATAACTTATTACTTAATAATAAGATATACTTTTTTGCAATAATTTCACGGTCCTTGGCCTCTCCGGTTGAATAAAACACATCCTAGGCTTTCCTAAATGGTGCTCTGCAGGAGTCCTTAACACAAGATGATTAACAAACCATAATACAAATATCCAAAGTTTCCTCAATGCCTGACCAGATAAGATCAAAATACAAGTGAATATATATTTTCTCCTTTACTTTCTGAATTCCCATTAATCCACTGACTAATTCAAGAAATATAATGTTCGAGTACCAGGTCAAAGTTTCAATCCTCCACTTTGGCACATTTGCAACTTACATAAATAATTTAAGATTTAGATGTTGGCCAA
>JAPKLY010000930.1:56435-73358 GCA_026898435.1 Prunella vulgaris
CATCAGGGGTTTTGGGATCTAATCAAAATACTCAGATTGTCCCAACAGAATGTTATCTATCTATTGCAATCCGTTCAAATATAATAGTACAAGTTACACTATAGATAAATGTGGTGATCCCCGGATAACTCACAGCAAGATCACATTATCAGTGTCTACTAACAAGTACTAAATTCACAATCTAGATGGGATTTGAACACCCCATTGGTAAACAGTTGATGTGTAGATCCCAGATTGACTTATCTTGACCAAGGGATTACACTATTACGTGATGATGCATTGAAGAGGACCTACAGAGAGGTAATTCTTCCGTACTGACTTATGGGATGAAGAATTAGACCTCAGTGGTCGTTTATTTCTAAACCTCTGTACCTTAAATAGGACTATGTGTAATCCGTGTGTGGCGCTTTAATTTGTTATGGGTAGAGAGTCAATGAGACTCAATACTTTGCATCTTGGGCGATACCATTGAGAACATGACAATTGCTAAGATTTAATACATAGAAACGTGTGCTTGGAGAGTCTTGCACGATTAGTCCCTTTGGTGGGATCTAAACGTTCGTCATACTAAATCTTGCAAGTGGAATTTGTTTTCGGTATGATGATAAAAAAGAGTTGTCCTTACTCCAAGGATTACAATGTTAAATTAATTAAAGCGTTCAGTGGCTTGATTAATTAATGGACAAGAGAATCTTAAACACGGGAAATAATGACCGGGAGCCATATGATTGTAATATGGGTTAAGATGGATAGTGCAACATTAATCTTATAGGGGGATTGAGATTAATGTTTAATGGGTTGAATGACATTGGGTTCTATTTTAGAATTCAAGGCCCATTTGGAGGTCCAATCTTAATTCTCCTAAAGGCCCCTCAAGTAGCCCAATTAAATGTCCATCAATGAACAAGGTGATTAAAATAAAAGAAATATTTTGAACCTAATTGGTTTACAAATTTTCAAAAATAATTATAATTTAAATTCATAAGAGGTTTTATGGAAAATAGATATGTAATTTGAATACAAGAATATCTAAAAAAATCAAGATCTCTTTGAATTAAATATAAAGCATATATTTTTCAAAAATTGGATGATTAAAAATATCAAGAATAGAATATTTTATATTCAAGATTAGAAAATTTGGTATTCAAGATTATCAAGATTTGAAATATTTGATGTCCAAGATATATTCAAGATCTTGTATTCTCATTATAAATATGAGATAAAACAAGACTTCAAAATAATTAATTCTTGAGCTATAATTTTCAAAAATTATAGGGTTCTTGGGCAACAAAAATATTTTTTTTCTTGTGTTGAAATATTTGTGTAGCTTCCCACCGGGTGTACGAATAAGGATAAGGGAATACTTGAGAAGGCTTTTAGGTTGATCAAGTTAATAGTAGGACTCAAAGCAAAGGAACTCAAGAAGGATCTTTTGGGTTTCTCAAGTTTATTGTTGATACTACTCTGCCCTAAAGCATCTCAAAAGGATGCCTTTTAGTCTCAAACTGCTTTGTCAAAGAAATAGGTATAATTCACTAAATCCCTCAGTTCCGCATGTGTAGTGATTTACGTGATTTTATATATTCATATGTTTTTCATGCAAACCTTGTTGTTGGGTGTACAATTATTTGATTTAATTATGTTTAAATCATGATATTAGTTGTAGGCTTAAATTTGTGTTTAGCATATAACCCGAATAGATCCGCGTAATTCCCCAATAGCTCGCCATGGTTGATTAGTGTCATACTTGCATCTTTTAGCATCCAATTTTGGTGTTATATTGATTGGATTATGTTCATATTTGACCCTATTATGATATACTTTGTGCTATTAACCCTTTGGTGGCAAGAAAATGTGTTTTGAAGGAAAAAACGAGCAAAAATGAGGAATTCTTGACTATAGGGTTGAGACTAGGTGATTCGAGCTTGTGGAGTTGTTTTAAATACTCAATTGGAGACCCTAGGAAGAATGGACGATCCATCGGGTCAAAAATGGAAAAGTCGAAAATTGGACGTCTGAGGATTAGCTAGTTCGTGCGCCAGAGCAAGGTAGCTGATTAGGGTCATAATTGCATGTTTTAGCACTCATTTCTATATGCTTTTGGTAATATTATTTTAATATTTGACCCTATTATGTGATACTTTGTGTATTTAACCCTTTTTGGCTAGAAAGTTGTGACTGTAGGTGAAAACAAGCAAAATGAGGAAGAAACGAGCAAGATCGAGAAAAGTCTAAATTCTGGAGTTGAGAAAAATGTAGAAATTGCTATCTTATGTTGAAGAGTTTGAAGAGAGGGTCGCAACGCAAAAAGAATCAAGTCAATCGGAGTTCTAGAGCTCAAGATATGACAAAAACAAGGAAGTCACTCATCGACCTAGACTAAGGCTTCGGGCGACACGGACTCCTTCCTCAGAAGACAAGCATCGCGCGACCTCATTACCTGGAACGACAGACATTTATCGAGCTGGATGTCGACCAAGCCTGGTCGACAGTTGCTCAGCTCTTGGATGACAAGAGGGCCTTTTGTCGAGCAAGCTGTCGCCCGAGTGGTCGACAGTTGCACAGTTCTTGGGCGATAGCAGCTCAGTTTTCTCGGATTTTCAGGGCTATTTTCGTATTTTCGTGCATTTCAATGAAGGGCATCTTAGTCAATGATCCAAGGGCACTATATATACTTCCATCTCAGATTTTCTAAAAGACTTTTATCATTTTCTTATATTCATATTCTCTCACTAGATTAGGAGAAGTTAGAGGTAGTTTCTAAGTGATGTTCTTAGATTTCCATTTATGATTTCGACGATTACTTGTGATCTACCGTTTGGATTGACGATCAGTTTTCTCCTGCATTCTTAGCATAGCTCAAGCTACATTTCTACCGATTAATTTTTTATTTCTATTGTCGGATCATTTTCTAGCTTTTAGAGGTAATCTTGTATCTTTTAAATTCCAATTGTAATAGGTAAATTCTTGAATACTTTGTATAATTCTTATATAATGATGATTGCTATTGCTTCAATTTCTTTTATGTTTACCAAATTAGCCATGGGCTAATCCCTTTGTGTGTTGGTGTATGACTCCTATGGAGTAGTATGGTGATTATGTTGATCTTTTGATTGCTATGAATTGTTGTATGATCAATTCTCTACATTGATGGATTGTATGAATGCCTTGCATGTGTAGTTGATCATAAGGGCCATTAGGAGATAGTCTCAATGAGAATTGGCCTATTTTCCTAAATCTTCTTGTACTAGGCCAAATGCATGCCAAGTGTTTGATTAAATTCCTCAGATAGTGAGAGCTATACTTAGTGAATAGAAAGAACAATTAGAGGCTTTAATGTGTTATTAGGGAGACCTCTTGCACGTTAGAGTGGCTTACCAATTGATTGTACACAATTCAATGACATGATAAAGTGATACCTCACCATATGAAACATAGGATAGTACACTAGCACATATCTCTCACACTCGCTCACTTTGCAACCCAAGGTGATAGGTAGTTTACAAGTTTGCCGCACTAGTAGACATAGATACCATATCCCCTTTATTTGCTTTGTGTTTTCGAATTAAGAACAATAGTCTCACCTTACAAATCTCCATCTCGTTTGGGTTCGATATAAAATAAACTTGGTTAAGCTTGCCATTGCAATAACGATCGTGTACACTTGCACGTAGACACCTTTTGGTTGCTTGATAGTTGTTCTTGTTTTCAATTTTGTCTTTACTATTGTTTGTGAGAGAAGTTTTGATACTTGTTTCTTTTTAGGTGTATGCACACAAGAAGTCAAGGGGGAGATCTTCTACCTTTTGAATCGGATCTTGAGAGAAGCCTAAGTAGAAGAAGGAGAGAAGCTCGTTTGAATTAAATCAACATGGAGAATAGTATGAACGAAGCTCGAGATGAGATAAGAAAAGAAGAGCCCTTAAGAGGACAAGTACATCAAGGAGAAGAGAATTTTGCTCAAAGAGAGGTTCCACTTCAACCACAACCTATACCACACCAATACCCACCTTATCCACCACCAAATGAACCTTACTATCCACCACAATATCCCAACTACCCCAATTACCCAATTAACCAACCATACTACCCACCACCACCACCACATAATTACCCATACTATCCATACCCACCACCACCTCAACACCAAAGACCACAAATCATAAACCCACCTCAAAACCATGAACCATTGATGCGAGATTATTTTGAGCCTAGAGTTAATGAGCAGTATGATGGAATAGAAAGACCAGCGATTGATGCTGAAAAGTTTAAGCTTAATACGAATCTTTTGAAGTTGTTAAAGGAGTCTCCATTTGAAGGATCGAGTGATCGAGAAGACCCAAATGCTCACCTTAATAACTTCATGGAGATATGTGATACGATCAAGTACAAAGGAATGTCGGATAGTGAGAAGAATCTCCGATTCTTCAATTTCACTTTGACAGGGAGAGCTAAAGCATGGATTAGAGCTATGAATCCTAAAGCTACCACTTGGGAGGAGTTGAGTTCTCAATTTCTTAAGAAATTCTATCCTCCATCAAAGATGCTTAAGGCGAGAGAAGAGATAAAGAATTTCTGACAAAAAGCGAGAGAGGTCATATCTAGTGCATGGGAGTGGTACCAAACCTTGTTGTTGGCTTGTCCTCAACATGGTTTGAGGGATGAAGATATACTCTTGACATTCACTATAGGATTGCATGAATGAGACAAGAAATACTTGAATTCTTATGCCGGAGGCTCGGTTTAGATGAAGACCGTTCGTCAAGTGAACGAGATCATTGGGAACATAGCTGCAAATGATGCTTTCCAAAGAGAGTCTAGCAATGGAGCAGGTGATCGAGTTGCACTTCTTGAGGAAAGATTGACTAATGTGTGTAATTTGGTCTATGGAGGCCAACATCCTATGCAAGTTAGCGTTGTTGAGAGTCTTCCTCCTCCTACTATCTCCACTCAAGAGGAAGTAAACTATATGGGTCGTCTGCAATTCAACAATTCTTATCAAAACAATCAAAGGTCATATGTTGCTCCACCGTTTAGAAACCATGGAAGTTAATATTCGAATCAAGGCAATCCTCCTTACAATCCTAATAGAAGGCACGAGAATTTCTCATACTCCAATCCTAAGGGGGCAATTCAATTGCTACCCAGGATTGATCCGGGATCAAAGCCGCCTAATAATGAGGGTAAGGGAAGTTTGGAGGACACCTTGGCATTGATTTTGAAGAACATGGAAGATATGAGAGTGGAATTTAGAAAGATGAATGGTGAAACGAACAAGAAGTTTGATGACTTGTATGCTTCACAAGGTAATCAAATCAAGAGCTTGGAATTTCAAATGGGGCATATTGCTTCATCCATAAGCCCACAAGTGAATAAAGGTTAGTTCCCTTCTACAATCGAGATTAATCCTTGTGAGCATTGTAATTTAATATCATGTGTGGAGGTTGAAAATGGGGTTGTAGGGAATTCTCCTTTAAAAGTTTTTCATGATGAGATGGTGGAAGAAGTATTTCGTCGTGAGGATGTGAAATTGGTAAGGAGTAATGAGAAAGGCTTGGGGGTAGAAGATATGGTGATGAAGAAAGAGAATGAAAAGAAAGAAAAATTTGAGGGATTAGATAAAATAGAGGTGTGGAAAGAAAGGTGGAAGAAGGGAAAGTGGAAAAAGGGGTGAAGGTGGAAATTTCAAAAGGAATGAAAGATAAGCTTGATGATCGATTCAAGAAGTTCTTTGAACTTTTCAAAGAGTTCTATTCAAAGATGCCTTTTCATGAAGCTATTGAAGAAATGCCAAATTATACAAGGTTCTTGAGAGATGCTTTGGCAAAGAAGAAGGAAGGAAATGAACCGGAAATGGTTAAGCTTACTCGTAAGAGTAGTGAGTTGATACAAAATCATTTACCACAAAAGCTTAGAGACCCGGGGAGTTTCACATTGAGTTACCGTATTAAGGAGAGCAAGGAAATAAGGGCTTTGTGTGATTAGGGCGCAAGTGTTAACATGATAACATTTTCTATTGCCAAGGAGTTGGGCTTGCATGACTTGAAACCAACAAAAATGAATTTGCAAATGGCCGATGGTTCAAAAGTGAGACCAAGGGCAATTATAAAGGATGTAGTTGTTCATGTTGGTAAGTTTGTCTATCCCGTTGACTTTGTTGTGCTAGATATTGAAGAAGATTTGGAGAGTCCTATCATTTTTGGGAGACCTTTTCTTGCTACATCAGATGCTTTAATTAATATTAAGCGAGGAGAGGTTACTCTTGGAATGAATGGTGAGAAAGTAACTTTTTCGATCCATGGTAATGCCAAGAGTTCCCTAAAGAAGATTGAAGGGTTGATGAACAAAGTTGTACGAGATGATATGGAAAGTGAAGAAAAGGATAAGTCAAGAAAAATTGATCTCAAGAGTGAGTTTAGTGGTGATGATCCTTTTGAAAAGAGGAAGAAGGTAAATGAAGGCAAGGGGGTGAAACAAATGGTGAAGAAAGCTTATTTTTGGAAGAGGAAATTGAGTGATGTACGTCACTCAACTCTTATCGATCTTGATGTTACTTGAGCTTAAGAGTCGTCCGGCTAGGGGACGTTAAATCCAAGCGCTAGATGGGAGGCAACCCATCCGTATCCTTTATTTCTTTTAGATTTTAGTTTTGATTTGATTGATTTTTTTTTTTGTGTTGGAATGGAAGCATGAGGTTATTTGGTATTTTAGGCCAATTTCTTATGATCATTGCTTGATTGGTTTTGTGCTTAAATGATTAGGAAGAGTTTGAGAAGTGAATTTTTTATATACTCTTGATATATATTTGGTTTTGAGTTAAGAGTTGTGATTTATGGTTTTATGTTCTAGCATATGTGTAATTTACCACTTTTCCAAACTTTATTAGGATTTACAATCCAAAAAAGTTTGGGGGGTGTGTTCGTGTTAAATTTCGTCAATTTGCTACCATATTTGATTCATGATTGTGGATATTCTTGTGATATTTTGAGAATTAAGTGATGTTGTGTTGGAAAAGTGTAAGAAAAAGGGTAAAAAAATTGAAAATTTTCGAAGTAGGAGTTGAAGGTCTCGGAAGATAGAATCTAAAGCCTCGGAAGACGGCCTTCGCGCACCTGGGATCCCTGGAAAGACAGGTATTTGTCGTCTGAGGTGTCGACCAGCTTGGTCGACAATCCTACTATTCTTGCGCGACATGAGGTCTAATTGTCGACCAGGGTGTCGACCAGCTTGGTCGACAATCCTACTATTCTTGTACGACAGGGGATGCGCGACTCAGTTGTCGAGCAGCTTGGTCGACAGGCTCAAGGTTCTTGGTCGACAGGTGTGATTTTGGATGCAAATTTTGACTATGGTGGGTCCTACTTTGACTACACTTTCCAAGGTAAGCCCACTCACTTTTCACTTTTTCTTATACACTCTTACACACACAAACACACACTTTGAATACAAGAATCTTACACTCTCTCCCTTTCAAACTCACGAAAAAAAAAAGAGAAGAAAGAAGAAGAAATTTTACTTCTCAAATTCTACACTTCCTCTCGATTAATCCTTCTATAGGTATGTTCTACTCACTCCCCTCTACCTATCTCTTGCACTTTTATAAGATTTCTATGTTTGCATTGTCATGAATTTGAAATTTAAATTCTAGGGTTCTTCAGCATGTGAATTGGGGCTTTTTAATTTTCTTGAGTCTTTATGAAATTGATGATGCATTTATGCTACATTGTTGATGGGTAATCCATTGGGAACCCAATTGCATGCCAATTTCGAGTATTATGAGTTTAATTGAAGATTGAAAAATAGGGGTAGGCATAGTGACGAATTTTAGGAAAATTCATGCTAAAATTGAGTTGTCTTGATAATGTTGAATGTTAATGGGTATGAGTATATTGTTGCTAGGTTGAGTTGAGTATGTTGATTCATCTATGATTTTTCTTGCTTGAGGCTTCATTAGCATTTAACATTTGCATGACTAGTTGAGGCATGAATTCCTTATTTCTAAGAATTAAGTCCTTTATGTTCAACCTAATTTTACTTGATAAATGGAAATTGATAACTTTCTTTTGTAGGATGAGTAAGAAAGGAAAAGAAAAAGCTTCAAGTTCCTCTATTAAAAAGAAGTGGAATGATCCCGATATAGAGGAAGATTATTTTAAGAAGTGTGGAGATAAGCCATCTAATCACCAAATCTACTTGGGAGATAATGACAACTCTTTTAAAGTCTTCGGTTATGTGTGGAATATAGAGTATTACGTGGGTAGATATTATGACAAGAGGGTTCCCAAAGAATGTCATTTCGGTGATGATGTAGAGACTTTATTTGACAGAATAGGTTGGAATGACCTCCTCACCATACCTTGCTATGAAGTCAATGACGATTTATGCATCGAGTTCTTCAGCACATTAGACTTAAGAGAGATTGATGGGGTACCGACCAGATTTAAATTCTGGAACGACATTGTGGAGTATTCTCTAACAACTGAACAAATCAATCAAATGTTTGGTTGTGTTGGGAAGGTGAGAAGGTAGGATTTCTACTCTTGGGAGAGGTTCACTCGGGCTCAAGCGACGTGGGATTTGATAAGTAAGAATGGAGGTAAATATGTTGCTCAAAGTTCAAGGTCCTCCAACATTGCTAACCCTATTTTAGCATATGTGCACAAGATCTTAGCAAACATTGCTTTTGCTAGATTGGAAGGGAGCCGAGTTAGGAGTGATGAATTGTTTATTTTTCACTCAATGTTGACATCCAAGAAGGCAGATTTTGGTGCTTATCTCCTCAAAAATCTTAGCCAACAAATCGCAAGGACTCATTGCTCTTATGCCGGTATAATGACTCATATTGTTCAAAAGTTGAGTCCAAAAAGAAGAAAAGTGATTTGTGAAGGTGAGGCTCTTGATTTGGAATACATGGTTAGGGAACACAATTTGCTGCATAGGTACCAATTCAAGTGACCTCTTTCCTTTACTTGACTATGATCTGTTGACGATAACGAAGGAGGAAAACTTGAAGCTTAAAGTGAAAGAGGAATTTAATAGGAGATCATCTAAAAGAACTAGGGGTGAATCGAGCTCTCATCCTCAAGGGGAAGCACAAGAAGAAGGACATGATCCAATGCAAGAGGATTATTATAATTGAGGTGGACATGTTGTTTGAAGGATTGACTTATGATGAGTGGGGCCACGAGGTACGATCATTGAGGACGGATGTGGACGATCTTAGGAATCACTATTCCTTTCTTCGATCGGATATGACAAGAATAACCGATAGTTATCTCCGCCTCAACACTACCGTCGATTCCATCAATGAGAATGTTAACACTATGTCCAACAACATGGAAGAGATCCTTGAAGCCCAGCGTGTAATGATGAACTGGCACATTAGAGAGGGCCACTTTCCTCATCCTCATTATCCTCCTTCGTGAAGTGATGATTTCGATCTAACTTCATAAGGATGGGTAACTCATTCTTAACCCTATCTTTATCCCTCGCTTCTATTCCAAACTCTTAGTTTTCTATTTGGTTTGTAATGATATTGCGTGAAGATTGTGCTATTTTGTTTTTGTAGTTGTCTCTTGATGGATTATGCTTGTGATGGATGTTGATTTATGGATTTTATTGCTATGGATCTTATTTGATGGCTGTTTGTATGTTTTGAGCTTTATTGTGCATTGCATGATTCTTGCCTCCACTCCTTTCCCAAACTTTTTAGACCCTTGGTCCAAACAAGTTTGGGGGGTGTGATTGTTTCGTCATTCTCATGGCAATGCTATTTTTAGATTGATTTTTGGAAGTATTCTTATGATTTGATGCCTATTGTATTGATGAGCCCTTGTTTTGCTTGTTTATTTTTAGCCATTGTTGCTTGTTTTGAGTAGTGAATGCATAAGATATGTTTATCGTTGTGTGAATGAGTTGAAAGTCTTTATTAGTGTAGTGGATTTATTACTTAATTCTTGTTGATCTTTGATACTATTGATTTAATTATACTTGAGATTTTGATGATATGAGCATTTTTGATATGATATGAGTCATGATCACCCTATACCCGTGAGATTTGAGCTAAATTATGCCCGTTTCAATCTTGAACGGATGATTTTCTTTGATGTGAGTTCCACACATGTGCATTATACTCTACAACTTGGCTTGAGTCTTGTTTGAGGCTACATTAGACATTGATTTCACATGATATGATTTGAGGCCATCTTTTGGTTTTATATTGATCTACTTTGCCCTATGAGCCTACCTTGATATTAATATCCATTGCTTACCATTTTGTGCCTATTGACCTTTCCTTTGGCTAACCACACTTTAAGCCATTTTCCTTCCTTTTTGGAACTCTGTTGTCCCTATGATTAGTAGAGTGAAAAGAAGGAAGGAAGATTGGTGATATGATGAAGAAATGGGTGGCCAAGGTGGGAAGATATTCAAATATGCAAGGATTGATGCAAAAATGTGCAAAGGTAAGTGATAAAAGAGCTTTAAAGAAAAAGGTTGACTTTTCATGAAAGATTGGTCAAGTTTGACCAAAGTGTTGTGAGTATGTTCACAATTTTGCAAAGGGAAGATTGATGTTTAGAAGTGTGATTTTGAAAAGAGCATGAAGATGAGATTGCTATTTGTATAAAGAGATGATATACATGATGATTCCTTCTATGCTTTACTAATCATACTTAGTCACTATTATCTATATGATCCTTCCCTACCAAAGAGCCAACACTACAACCTTTAAAAGTCCTCAATGATGTGTAAGTTAATTATCATTTCAAGTGATGGATAATCTTTGATTTGAGCCAAGCTTATGGTTGTATTTGCATGTTGTGTGAGGTACGAGAAAGCATAAACACTTGAGGGTTGAGTGAAACACCTACCTTGAGAGGATTATGACTCATTGACTTGACAATATGTTTATTGATTTAATTTCGATAGTTATTTGGATGAGATCGTATTTTAGATTGCTAGATATTGAGTGATGATTCTATGGCATTGATTTTGTGCTTGATGCTTCATACATACAATTATTCCCCTATCATATCGCTTCGTTGCTCGAGGCCGAGCAACAATCTAGTTTGGGGGTGTGATTAGGGTCATAATTGCATGTTTTAGCACTCATTTCTATATGCTTTTGGTGATATTATGTTCATATTTGACCCTATTATGTGATACTTTGTGTATTTAACCCTGTTTTGCTAGAAAGTTGTGATTGTAGGTTAAAACAAGCAAAATAAGGAAGAAACGAGCAAGATCGAGAAAAGTCCAAATTCTGGAGTTGAGAAAAATGGAGAAATTGCTATCTTATGTTGAAGAGCTTGAAGAGAGTGTCACAACTAAAAAAGAATCAAGTCAATCGGAGTTCTAGAGCTCAAGATATGATAAAAACAAGGAAATCACGCATCGACCGAGACTAAGGCCTCGGGCGACACGGACTCCTTCCTCGGAAGACAAGCATCGCGCGACCTCATTACCTGGAACGACAGCCATTTATCGAGCTGGATGTCGACCAAGCCTGGTCGACAGTTGCTCAGCTCTTGGACGACAAGAGGGCCTTTTCTCGAGCAAGCTGTCGCCCGAGTGGTCGACAGTTGCACAGTTCTTGGGCGACAGCAGCTCAGTTTTCTCAGATTTTCAGGGTTATTTACGTATTTTTGCACGTTTTAATGAAGGGCATCTTAGTCAATGATGCAAGGGCACTATATATACTTCCATCTCAGATTTTCTAAAAGACTTTTATCATTTTCTTAGATTTATATTCTCTCACTAGATTAGGAGAAGTTAGAGGTAGTTTCCAAGTGGTGTTCTTAGATTTCCATTTATGATTTCGACGATTACTTGTGATCTACCGTTTGGATCGACGATCAGTTTTCTCCTACATTCTTAGCATAGCTCAAGCTACATTTCTACCGATTGATTTTCGATTTCTATTGTCGGATAATTTTAGCTTTTAGAGGTAATCTTGCTTTTCAATTCCAATTGTAATAGGTAAATTCTTGAATACTTTGTATAATTCCTGCATAATGATGATTGCTATTGCTTCAATTTCTTTTATGTTTACCAAATTAGCCATGGGCTAATCCATTTGTGTGTTGGTGTATGACTCTTATGGAGTAGTATGGTGATTATGTTGATCTTTTGATTGCTATGAATTGTTGTATGATCAATTCTCTACATTGATGGATTGTATGAATGCCTTGCATGTGTAGTTGATCATAAGGGCTATTAGGAGATAGTCTCAATGAGAATTGACCTATTTTCCTAAATCTTCTTGTCTAGGCCAAATGCATGCCAAGTGTTTGATTAAATTCCTAAGATAGTGAGAGCTATACTTAGTGAATAGGAAGAACAATTAGAGGCTTTAATGTGTTATTAGGGAGACCTCTTGCATGTTAGAGTGCCTTACCAACGGATTGTACACAATTCAATGGCATGATAAAGTGATACCTCACCATATGAAACATAGGACAGTACACTTGCACATATCTCTCACACTCGCTCACTTTGCAATCCAAGGTGATATGTAGTTTACAAGTTTGACGCACTAGTAGACATAGATACCATATCCCCTTTATTTGCTTTGTGTTTTCGAATTAAGAACAATAGTCTCACCTTACAAATCCCCGTCTTCTTTGGGTTCGATATAAAATAAACTTGGTTAAGCTTGCCATTGCAATAACGATCGTGTACACTTGCACGTAGACACATTTTGGCTAAACAGTAGCTTGCGCGACTTCGCCCTTAGATCGCGCGCTGGGAGTCTAGTTGCGCGCCTAAGGTGCACACGACTAAGCCCGCGACCAAGCTGCCGTCTCTAGCTCACGATTCTTCTAGCCTAGCTCGCGTGGCAGTGCAAAATTCTGGGATTTCAGGGGCAGTTTCGTCTTTCGGCATTTTAATGAAGGGCATTTTGGTACATGCTTGAGGAGTACTATATCTACTTGAAGCATCAGATTTCCAAGGATAATCTACACACTTTCATTCATTTTCTAGGATTCTTAATTAGATTAGGGAGTTAAGGGAAGTTACAAAGTGGGTTCTTAGAATTTCTTAGTCTTCAATCTTCAATTACTTCTCATCTACCCGTTGAATCGATGATCCGTTTGTTGCTTTAGCTTAGTCATGATTAGAGCTACATTTCTATGGTTTAGTTTTGCATTTCAAGTTCCGGATTGCAAGTTTGGATTCCAAGATAGTAGATAGCATTTTCAATTCCATTGTCTTAGGTAAGAATTTTGTAAACTCTCTTCATATTAGTTGTAATGATGATGTTAAATAACATAATTGTGGCTTTGTTTGTTCAATTAGCCATGGGCTAATTTTCTTATGCATTGATGTATGAATCCTATGTAGTTGTTTGGTAATCCTATCAATCCTATGATTACTTTGTGATATTGAATGATTAATTCTCTTAATTGAAGTTATGAATGAATTCTTGGTATTTCCAATTGAATGTTTAGAACCCTAGTGGATTAGCAAGACATGAGAATTGAGCTTTTCGTGAATGTTATTTATTGAAGGTTGTGAATGTTAGGTGTTTGATGAAATGCTTCTAGGACAATGAGAATTACCTATGAGTTTAGTCACCTCGATTAGGGTGTTAAGTGTTATTAGGGAGACCTAGGCACATTAACAAGGCTATTTGCTTAATTAATCATTCTATTAACTTGCATGATTAGGGGAGATAGGAACCATTAGAATCATAGGAGGATTTCACTAATGCATGCTTTCACTCTTGCTCACTTTGATAAAAGGTGATAGATAGTCTTTACTATTTTGTTAAGCGAAGTAGATAACAATCTAGCCTTTTATTGCTTTCTTAGTGTTAATTATTAAACAACGATCTTACTTAACATTGTCCCATTTCCCTGTGTTCGATATTATAACTTGGTTAACTTGCTACATCTACTACGACCACATACACTTGAATGAGACACGATTCTAGCAAACAAGTTTTTGGCGCCGTTGCCAGAGAAACGATCACTTTGTTAAGCTTGTGATGTTTGTTTACAAGTTTTTCTTTGTTTTTCTTTATTTGTCCTTGATTATTTTTGGTGAGTGTTGATACTTACTTATTTTTGTAGGAGTGAACTTAATTGAAGATGGACGAATACAACCATTGCTCGTATTCTCCACAATACACATATTCTCCTAATTCATACACTTATCAACCTTACCCACATCCCCGTACACACCTTGATCGAGTCACTTTGCTAGAAAAGAGTATGAAGAATGTAATGATGATGATGTATGGGAAGCATGCCCAAACTCCACCACCTCCACAAGAAGATCCTTATTCTCCTAATTCATATGCATACCAAGATTCCTACTCTTATGAGGACCCATATTCCTGCACCTCTTATGAAGATACATACTCCTACACTCCACCCATTCCTATGTCTTTCCATCAAGAAGAAACTCCTCCTAGCTATTTAGATGAGGCTCTAGCTCAAATTCACAAGCAATTGGAAAAAATGAGAATGGAAGATGAAAGGCACTTTGAGGAGACAAATAAGAAGTTTGATCAAATTTGCAAAAATCAAGGTGACCAAATCAAGAACTTGGAGTTCCAAATGGGATATTGGGCTAGTATGGTGCGAATCGAGAAGTTAGGGCTCCAATTGGAGCAATTGAGCACTCAAGCCAATGAGACGTGTGAGGAGGAAGATGGGGGTAATGAAGAAGTTGAATGGGAAGTGGAAAGTATGGTGGAAGAAGGGAATATGGAAGATGAAGATGATGGTCATCATGAGGAGATCAAAACTTTTTCTATTCTAGATGTTATCAATGCTAAATTCTCTATTAATCCTTCTAATGCTTACATTGATTATGATATTTCTATTATTAATGATGATATTTTTTATATTTTTTCCCATGCTAAATTGATTAGGGATCAAGAAGAAAAGAAGGTTGGACTAGAAGAGCAAAGAGATGAAGATGAAAAGGAAGATGATGAAGAGGATGATTATGATGGTCATAATGTAGACAAGGACTTTGATGATTCCTCTGACTTTGTTATGAAGGCTCTCTGTGGTGATGATGAGTTTGAGGAGATCAAAGATCCTTGTGCTCAAGAAACTTCCAATCTTAAGAGTTTCACTAATCCTCTTATTGATTCTTTTGATTATTATGTTAATCCTCAAGAAGAGGAGGAGAAGGAGGTGAAGGAACAAGGAGAGGATAAGGAAAGAGATTATTCAAGAGGAGGAAAGTAGAAAGAACGAGAAGAGGTAGATGAAGGTCCACTCATGGACATGAGCATCATGGAAGAACAACAAGATGAAGTGGAGGATAAACTTAAGGATGAAATGAGCATTTCTAAACCCTTAGACTCTTCTACTTGTGTTTTAATTGATAATGTTGTTTATTGTGAGTTCATTTTGCCTCTTGAATTGATTGATTATAAGATTGAATTGAAATTCCTCTTGAAAATCTTTGATAATAAGAGATGGGGGTGTATTAGTTTGAGGAGAAGAGAGGAAGAATATGCATGTGCTTATAAGTATAAATTGAAAAGGAAAGTGGGTATATGGGGTAGAAATCCTACGTATTTCCTTGAGTATGAAGCTATGAGATTAAAGTTTGACGGAAGGAATTATATATATCCTTGGCCATTTAGCTAACATTGGTATCGTCCGGGTAGGCGCTAGATGGGAAGCAACCCATCCTTGAAAATTTTTCTTTCTTATTTGTTTTGATTTGTAGTGTAGTTAGTTTTGTTTGTTTTGATTTGATATTTGTAGGAATTGTAAGCTTAGGGATGTGTTTTGGATTTCATGATAATTGATATGAGGTAGTGAGTTCTTTTACCATGTTTGGTGCACTTGATTTATCCTAGTTTGGGGGTGTTGCCTCTTGTTATATATGGTGATTTCTTGGTTTAGTTGAGCTTATGTATGCACTGTTTGGTCATTGATTCATTGCAAATCCTATTTTCATCACTCTTTGCCAAACTTTTAGGATCCTTGACCCGAAAAAGTTTGGGGGGTGTGTTCGTTCTTCAATTTTTTTCAAATTTTGGATTTGCAATGATAATTGATGTGATTTGTGAGCTTGAGAAAGAAGTCTTGAGGAGAATTCTCTCTCACTTGGCCAAGAAGGAAATTTTCGTGTAAGTGGCAAGTCACTGTTCCATTCTTAATCCCAACTCAAGGTATGGTTTTACACTTACTATCTTACTTGTTTTCATTCCTAGCTTTGATTTAGTTAGATTTTAGATTGCTATTTTGAGCTTATTAATTGATTCTTGTTGTATTGTGCTTTGATTTGAGCATTGCATGATCTTTACTTCACTTTTGCCAAACTTTTTAGATCCTAGATCCAAAATATTTTGGGGGGTGTGTTTGTTTTGCAAATCTCATTGCAATGCTATATTTAGGAAGACTTTAGTGCTTTGATGATGCTTTAGACCTTGTGCCTAGTTAGATGATGAATTGTTTTTGCTTGTTATGATTGCCATATTGTTTCTAGTTTTGAGTAGTGAGGCATGAGATAGTCCAATTGTTGTGTGGATGTGGTTGATAGTTCATGTTTAGGTGTAGTGGATTTATCATTTAATTCATATCTTGTTTAGTTTGTAGTTGATTCTATGATTCTTGAGATATTGATGACGTGAGCATGTTTGATATGATATGAGTCTTGATCACCTAAACCTGTGAGATTTGAGCCATTATGCCCGTTTCAATCATGAACGGATGATATATTCTTTGATGTGAGTTCCACACATGTGCATTTTACTCTAGAACTTGGCTTGGGTCTTATTTGAGAATACATTAGATGAGGAGTTCACGTGATATGATTTGAGGCCATCTTTGATCTATATTGAGTCACTTTGCCCTATGAGCCTACCATTGATATTATGATCCATTGTTGGGACAATCTGAGTATTTTGATTAGATCCCAAAACCCCTGATGAATCTGCCTAAGTACAGA
>JAPKLY010000930.1:83358-97047 GCA_026898435.1 Prunella vulgaris
GGAACTTGCTGAAGACTGAAGAATATTGGAGTCGACCCAATTTACTGAAGTCTGAAGTATAAATCATCCTGAAGGAGACATTCAGTCTTGCTGAAGATTGTCTGGGTCTGGAGCTGAAGATCGAAGCCTGATGATCCGTCCTGAAGTCAATCCTGAAGTACCATTGACTGATGTTTCTACTGAGTACACCAAGCATACTCAGGACAGATCTTAGTCCGTGAAGAGTAAGTGTAATCTATCAGGCTATGCTGAATGCACTTAAGACCTGACTTAGGCCTTGGTTCAGTTTATCTGAACCATATAAGTCCAAAGCAAAAAGGTTACACATACTGGGCTGAATAATCTATCAGGCTGTGCGGAAGACACATAAGACCTGACTCGGACAGTAGTTCAGATTACCTGAAACATGTAAGTCCAAGACAAAAAGGTTATTTATGCTATGGTACAAGAGACAAAGAGAATGTCAGTAAGACTCCAATAAATACAAACATTCAGACTGAGTTATTAACAAGAGACTCAGAGTATTGAATGTACAAGGAAGGACAAATGTCTGAAAGTCAACTAGCCGTTAGAACGGAGAGCCAATGATCTTTCGACACATGTGTACGAAGTCTGCGCAGCAATTAATGCGGCATTTAATGTGTCTCAAAGTTGCAGGCGATGGGACAGACCTGCCAGAATAAGCATGGCAGTTAGGTCAAACAGTATTTCTAGCCTGCAACCACCCCAAAATAGGAAAGATTTGATTAGATCTCCTCCAACAGATCTATTTTGAATCTTGCCTATAAATATGCAGAGCCTTGCACCCATTCAAGGTTAACGGGAAATTTCCAAGAGAAAACTCTCAAGAATCCAAGCTCTTAAAGCATACTAAAAGCAACACTCTATAATTAAATTTCCCTAGTATTGTAGTAGGATTCACTCTGTATTTGCTTAGATTGATAGCTCTAATATTTAGCATTATTTTGTATTGCTAGAGCTATCTCAGTTGGAAACCAGAATACCAAACCACTCAGGGTGTGAGATTGGTTGGTTAGAAGGACTGGGACTTGTAAAACGCCCAGGGGTCAGTTCCTAAGAGAGGAAGTAGGCTACTCGTGTCCCTTGGCATGTAAAACCAAGCACCTATCCTCAGGGTTTTGAGGATAGCTTCCTGTTAAATCAGGCCGTGGACGTAGGAGTTGGTTATCTCCGAACCACGTTAAAAAGACCCTTGTGTGCTGATTTACTGTTTTGTTCAGGATCATAACTGTCATCATAATAAACTGAACATTCTGCATTGTTTTATCCTCAGGACTAAATTAATCATCCTGAATCTTAATACGGTGCACTCAGCCTTAATCACCCATCTACTAAACAAGATCAGAGAAAATGTTTTCAGAAACTAAAACGAGTAGAATATAAGGGCTCACTTTCCGCACGTACTCTATCTCACTGAGATAGTAGTCCAACTGACTCGCTTCCAAGCAGTCAGTAGGTTTGTTATATCTACTGAGCTTCCGAGCACATTACTCACACTCAGCTTATCTGACTCGTTACTGAACTGTCCCTGCTGTCCCTGTGGACCTTCAGCATACTGAGTAATTCAGGAATCCTGACTGAGAGTGTAAGAGCATTTTTCTGAGTCTTTCAGAAAATTCTGACATCAGTGTATTCCCCCCCATACACTGATTGTACTCATTTCGGGACCAACATCCATTGCTTACCATTTTGTGCCTTTAGACCTTTCCTTTGGCTAACCACACTTTAAGCCATACTTCCTTCCTTTTTGGAACTCTCTTGTCCCTATGATTTGTAGAGTGAAAAGAAGGAAGGAAGATTGGTGATATAATGAAGAATATGGTGGCTAAAGTGGAAAGAAATTCTAGTAGAATGGGAAGCAATTGCAAAAGAAGGTTCAAGTGCAAGTGAAAAGCCGAATAAGGGTCGATTCTTAAGTTTTGTGAGTATGATGACAACTTGCTAAAAAGGGGAGGCTAATTTGCTTGAAAGTGTGATTAGAAAGTGCATGAAGAGTAAGTGCTAATTGCATGAATATGTGAATGTTCTCTAGTTTAATTCCTTCAATGCTTTACTAATCATACTTAGTTACTTTTGTCCATATATTCCCTTTCCTACCAAAGAGCCAACACTACAACCTTGATAAAGTCCTCATTGATGTGTGAATGATTTATCATTTCTAGTGGTGGAGAACTTAGACTCAAGCCAAGCTTATGGTAGTACATGTATGTGGTGTGATGATTGAGAGAACCTCAAACACTTGAGAGATGAGCTAAACACTTCCTTGTGAGGATCTTGACTCATTAATTTGATATCTTGTTCATTGATTTAATGTTGAGGGTCGATTAGACGACGTTTCACTTTAGACTTGCTTGATATTGATTGATTCTTCCATGGAATTTGATGTGTGCTTGATGCTTCATTGATATAATTATTCCCGTATCTTATCACTTCGTTGCTCGAGGCCGTGCAACAATCTAGTTTTGGGGTGTGATTAAGGTCATAATTGCATCTTTTAGAATCCATTTTGGTATTATATTGATTGTATTATGTTCATATTTGACCCTATTATGATATACTTTGTGCTATTAACCCTTTGGTGGCTAGAAAATGTGTTTTGTTGGGAAAAACGAGCAAAAATGAGGAATTCTCGACTATAGGGGTTGAAACGAGGTGATTTGAGCTTGTGGAGATGTTTTAAATACTCAATTGGAGACCCTAGGAAGATCGGACGAGACATCAGGTCGAAAATGAAAAAGTCAAAAATTGGACGTCAGAGGATTAGCTAGTTCGCGCACCAGAGCAAGGTAGCTCACGCGACTTTCCCCTTAGCTCACGCGCTGGGAGTCTGGTGGCGCGTCAATGGTGCGCACGACCAAGCTGTCGTATCTAGCTCGCACATCTTCTAGACTAGCTTGTGTGGCAGTGCAAAATTCCAGGATTTTAGGGGCAGTTTCGTCTTTTGGGCGTTTTGATGAAGAGCATTTTGGTACATGCTTGAGGAGTACTATATATACTTGAAGCATCAGATTTCCAAGGATATTCTACGCACTTTCATTCATTTTCTTAAATTCTTAATTAGATTAGGGAGTTAAGAGAAGTTACAAAGTAGGTTCTTAGATTTTCTTAGTCTTCAATCTTCAATTACTTTTCGACGATCCGTTTGTTGCTTTATCTTAGTCGTGATTAGAGCTACGTTTCTACGGTTCGGTTCTGCATTTCAAGTTCCGGATTACAAGTTCGGATTCCAAGGTAGTAGATAGCATTTTTAATTCCATTGTCTGAGGTAAGAATTTTGTAAACTCTCTTCATATTAGATGTAATAATGATGTTAGATAACATAATTGTTGCTTTGTTGATTCAATTAGCCATGGGCTAATTTTCTTATGCATTGGTGTATGAATCCTATGTAGTAGTTTGGTAATCCTATCAATCCTATGATTACTTTGTGATATTGAATGATTAATTCTCTTAATTGATGTTATGAATGAATACTTGGTATTGCCAATTGAATGTTTAGAACCCTATTATATTAGAAAGACATGATAATTGAGCTTTTCGTGAATGTTCTTTATTGAAGGTTGTGCATGCTAGGTGTTTGATGAAATGCTTCTAGGACAATGAGAATCGCCTATGAGATTAGTCACCTCAATTAGGGTGTTAAGTGTCATTAGGGAGACCTAGGCACATTAACAAGGCTATTTGCTTAATTGATCATTCTATTGAACTTGCATGATTAGGAGAGATAGAAACTGTATGAATCATAGGAGGATTACACTAATGCATGCTTCCACTCTTGCTCACTTGATAAAAGGTGATAGGTAGTCTTTACTATTTTGTTAAGCGAAGTAGATAACAATCCAGCCTTTTATTGCTTTCTTTGTGTTAATTCTTAAACAACGATCTTACTTTACATTGCCCCGTTTCCATGTGTTCAATATTATAACTTGGTTAACTTGCTACATCTACTACAACCACGTGCACTTGCGTGAGACACGATTCTAGCACACAGCGGTCGAGTTGCTCACCCCTCACCACCAAGAAGGAGACTTCTTCTTATTGAAGAAGAAGAAGAATTTAATGACGAAGAAACTGAGTCTGATGTTAATTCCATTTGTCGGGAGGTTTTTGGGGCGAGCCCTGAGTCTTTAGAAGTTGAAGTTCAGAGGATGGATGTTGTTCGAGATCTTGAGACCGCTCATGATCAGACGGCCGATATTCCCGAGGCCAGGGCTCGTTTTTAGGGAAACACTGACTCTGATCTTAAAGAGGGTTTTGAACCTGGTCAGGAAGATATCTGAGAGGACTTAGAGCAGGTTTATCAACCTATTCCTCAGTTGATTGAACAAACCATTCTGGTGGGGGTTGCACATGAAGAGGATTGGCCGTCTTACATCGCATGGTATCAGGAACAATTTATCAGACACCACATTCCTCTAGTTCCGTATGTGGACACCCAATTTGATACTTCTCAACACCCTAGCCTCCTGATGGAAGAGGATTTGACCAACATCCAGGATGTATATAGGATTCCCCTTGACTTCGATATGTACATTCCGCGAGATAGATAGCGAGCTGATTGGCCACCACCTGACTGCAACACCATAAATGTGGATGTTCTTGAGGCAGGGTTCCCTCTCCTTTACACCCGGTAGTCGGCCAGTTTTTTATGGACGTTAACTTGGTGTTTACGCAAATTACACCGAACGGATGGAGGAATCTTCTAACCTATTTGACAGTATTGAGATTAGAAGGATATCCCAATCGAATGACGGCCCCGGAGATAAATTACGCCATGATGATCTCGGAATGCAAAGAAGAGAAAAATGGATATTACTACATAAAAGCCATATCGGGGATGAAAATTATCGAGGGCATCCCGTATAAAGTGAAGCGATGGACAGAACAGTTCTTTTTCATCGGTGGTGATTGTCATGCTTCCACTTCTTATTCTGGACTCGGGAATCGAATTAGGACTCCGGAAGGATATGGAAAACTAATACGTAAGTAGCATTCTTTATATATTATTCGTTCTGAGGTACACTGATGTGACTTTGTTTTCTTTTTTCAAGTCCGAGACTCTCACAGTGGGGCCAGAAAGGTTTATCTAAACTTTTCATCTTCGCCCACACCAACGCAGCTTATCGGAATGAGAAAGATCGGACCGTGAAGCATTTGAAGAAAGAGCATTGCAGATGCGAAGCTTGACTTTTCACTAGTACCCATCATCTCGAGACTAGAGCTCCGCTTCCTGAGGGTAGATCTTAGATCACTTTTGCTCCAACTTTCCTTGTTTTGATCAATTCACCTTGTAATATTCATTTTTTCTTGTATTTTAGATCAAGGAGTTACGATCGCCATTCCCCCAAAATTCAAAGCTTTCTGTCCAAAGTCATGGATCTTGAATCTGACACCAATAGGCGCAAGATGGATCCCGTGGCCACAATGATTGAGCCCTGGAGAAAGAAAGGAGTCCAGACTCCCGCACCAGTGGCACCTGCAGCAGTTGTTCCTGCAGCCCCCACTATTGTGCAAAATCTGGCTCGCAAGAGTCCGCCCAAGAAGACTGGTCGATTGAGGAGGAGCGACAGTACTACTATTAGTGCCGAGGATGAATCCTATCTGGCTAAGAAGAAAAGTAAGACTACACCAGCCAGCGTGTCCAGTAGGCAAGCTCAGATTCCCCGCACTGCTGATCTACTAGGTTCACCTCCTCTACCGCCTTTACCGCGTGATCCGGGCTTTCGCCGAGATGCCACCTACCTTGGCTGGGATTATGAAAGAAAGGAAGCGTATGTTTGAATTTCTTCAAATTCTCACCAGTTTTATCATATTCGATCTTTTGACTTATTTCTATTATTCTTTTCAGGTATCATCCAGGTGATCATCCACATCGCTGCGATGCTCTTCATCAGATCGCATGCTCCAAGACTCCTGGACATTTTGGAGATATTCCCGACACCGAGGTGAAAAAAGGCTCACAGTTCATCGTGGAGTCTTGGACAGCTGCCAATGATAAGCTGATCCATGCTCATGATTGCACCGATAATCTGATTCTTGGTGGCATGTACGCTAGTTCTGCGACGATCATATTTCAAAGCGCATACGATCAGACTGTTGGGCTCGAGAGAACTAATCGTCATCTCCGTGAGAAAATTGACAAAAAAGATAAGCTGATCAAGGACAAGGATGAAGATCTGAAGTGTGCCAAGTAAAAAATCAAGAGCACCTTGGACGTCGAGAAATCTGCTCTCGACAACTCTCGTGGCCTTCAGTATACTACAAGAAGACTTGAGGAGCAACTCAAGGAGGCCATGGAAGGCATCGCTCGCTTCAACGCAGAAAAGGCTCAAGATCGTCAAGATAATGCTGACTTGATGGACAAGGTCCTTGAGCATCAGGGGGAGAAGGCCAAGCTTCATCTCGACATGGAGAATATGTACCCCGAAGAAGATATGCGGGAGCAAATACAGGAGGCCGCGAACTTTGGCTATATTTGCTCATACAGCGAATGTATTCAGGACATTCAACTTGCTGAAGAAAGGGGCCTGAAAATCTCTGACGTGGTGAAAAGAGAATTCATAGAATTCTGTCAGATCTAATCCGCCCAGCAAAATGCAACCCCTTCCCGTAGTCGATCTGGTTAACTTTGGGATTGACTTGTCGGTTTATAGAGATAGGCGTACGATTGTCGTTCCCAGGCTGCGATCTTCACAGCTGACTCCCCCTAGCACCTCCACCATCAACCTAATTTCTGACGCTCCTGCTCCTGCCAGGGTACTGCCCTTGCGGCCGTTGCTTCCATTAATGCGACTACTGAAGAGGGTCATTAGGAAAGCGAGTTAGCTCGTCCTGATGATCAGACTACGCCTCAAGAAGCTCGTCCTTCTAATTCGACCGCAGATGCTGCTGCTACCAATCCTGGGGAGAATACTCTCTCTTAAGCTTGATGTCATCTATGTTTTAGACATCTATTTTGTTGTTTCAGTACTTTTTCTTCTTTTGTTTAGGACGTTTCCATCTAGTGTTTTCATTTTACTGTGTAATCGAACTCATTGATGGAATGAAATGTTATCTACATTTTATCTTCATGTGTTGCTTGTTATTTTGTTGTGTCTTCCTCGCTCTGCATTTATTGCTCTACGAGTTATACACTTTAATGGGGCATTCTCTCCTTGGGATATTCACCCTTCAGACTCGAGAAATTCCTAGCCCTTGTATTTCTTAAAAAGTGGCTTTTGTTGTCATAATTCTAATTTCTTGTCTGGGGTACTTCCGGTTTTTAATACTGTAATGCCTCCTCTCAAGAAACGCATTTTAGTGACTTCGGTATTATTATACCTTTTTTTTAAATTGCGTGCCCAAAAGACACTGCAATGTCGTCTGGGACGGGGGAGGGTTAATTAATTATGCAATTTCGAAAAATAATGATAATAATAATAGCAGTGGCCTATCAAATGAAATAAAAATAGTGGAAATATTGTCATTAATATATAAAATAAAAGAAGGGACAGAGATGAGTTAATTTTGTAGAATAGATTCTTCTTCAAGGGTTTGGCAGTGTTTGACACGAGAAATAAAGGTGGTAGCTTTGTTGTCCACAAGCTCATCCCCACTAGTTCCATCAGCAGCTGCTGCAGGTCTTGCCTTAATTATAATGCAGCTGGTCGTTGTTGATGTCTACTGCTGCTTATAATTAACACCTCCATCGGAGCACATTATCAGCTTATTTCTTCTCATCGACCACGACTTCACACTTGATAATTCATACTATTACTACTTACTATTACTATGTATCACTGAAATCTATTGTATCATATTATATGTTAAGCTGCAGGTATATGATCTTCACTCAAACTATTGTATTGCATTTATATATAGATGCATGACCAGTAATAATTAAAAAAACATCAGGCAGGAGTTTATTATTCTTTTAAGATAGAAATGAATCTTAGTAATTGGAGCGTGCATTGCTCATTACCAAATAATGTAATTATACTATTGTGCATTGTTTCAGCGATTGGCTAGATCCATCGAATATATATATATATATAATAAAATTGATTTCATCACTTTTATAAGATATGGATTACATACATTAATTCTTAATAAAGTTGGGGAATATATAAATAATAAGGGAAATATAATTAAATAGTTGACCTAATCTAAACGTATCTTAGTGTATCATTTTGTTCCTATTTTATTGCCCTGTAATTAGCCTAATTAGAAATTCTCGTATTCCCTTTTTCAATGGGAAATTGTTGTATCTACACACACATAAATATACTCTCTGAAATCACCCAATTCACGGTGATTGAAGTATCATCCTTTACATGGTATCAAGTCGTTGATCCTTCCTTCCACTTCTTCATCTCTGATTTAATAACTGAAAAAGGACAATAATGCCCTTTTAGAACACCCAAAAATCTTTTTTGCCCTATTCCCTAAAAAAGATCTATTTTTCCCTAAAGTGATGTCATGTGTGATAAAATTATCTCATCCCATAAATCTAAACCTACTCCCCCAAACAATCATCAATTATATCTTTGACCCAATTAATTTTACCAATTAAAGTCCAACATTTTTATTAACTGTATCAACGATTCCCAATCAACTTGAAGATTGAGGACAATATCTTTCCCGCGGCCAGTGGTTCACCAGCGACTTACCGCCGAGAATTTCCGACGAGTTCATCACTCCCAGCCTCAACATTCCCCGCCTTCAACATTCGACATTTTGTCGATTTTGTCGAGTTCATATGTGTTGTCTATTTTGTCGATTTTGCTCAACACTCCCCGTCTCCAAGATTCGACAATCAATCCAATTGGAGCTATTTTTGTGGTAATCGATGTTTTTAATATGTTATCATCAGTAAATTTGAAGCCACACTTCCACCCGGTACCCGATTGTACAAAATTACAATGAGGCATCATGTTTAGGGTTGAATCACTATAGAACCTTGGTAATTGAAATAGGATGGTGTTTTTATACTTAATTTCCTAGAGTGGGTGTTCGTCTCTCTGTAGTAAATAAATATTATTGATTTGTGTTTGCATTTTCCTCGTAAGTGCATTAAATTCCAATTCCAATTTCAGAAGGTGAGTAATCGTAGACTTCTCATCATACATTTCAATGGTATGTAGGATGAATGCAACTATTTGGAGGGTGATAAGAGGGCCTTTGAGATACCCACTCCGTTCAATTTTTCTGCTCTTAGATGTATGGTCAGTAGCACTTTTACAACAAATATTACACATGAAGAATTTGAGATTTCCGAACTTGTTCATGTTAATGGTTCTAATGTGATGCTGAGAATTCAGAATGACATCAATGTTGACTCATTGTTGAGATCATCACAGAGTCCTAATGTTTATGTTTCTTTTGGTGGTATAAACGAAATATGATAATGCGGTTGTATCCAAAGGATTTGACACTAATCATGTGACTGGTTTGTTAAACTGGTGGATCATTTCAATGCTCTTATTCCGACAAGCAGCAAACCGGTCTACGTTGAAGAGACTTGTGAAGGTGAAGGTGTCAATGAGGATTTGAGTGTTGAAGATGTCAACACTGATTCCTTTGGGGATTCTATGTATGAATCTTCGGATGATAATATCGGGACATATGGAACAGAAGACCTGGATACTACCCACACGCAAGAACAACAAACATGGGCAACTTCCCCTTGGCAGATCCAAGGCATACCTAGTTCGTTCTCTCCGCCATGTACTGATGAGGCAACATCTAGTACTGGAATCAATATTGAACTGAAAGAGGGTAACACATATTCTGCTAAAGATGAAGTGTATACAACAGTTGGGTACTATCATTTGCATAACCGCGTGGAATACCGAGTAAAAAAATCGGATGCAGGTAGGTGGCTCTTGAAATGCAAGTATGAAAATTGCAATTTTGTTTTCCGTGCTGTTGGCACCCATGGTATTTGGAGTACGAAGAAGTTCATACCTCATACGTGCTCAGTGGATCCTGACTGTAATACACCACATACTTTCCCCTCACGAGTTATTGGATTGTATATGCTTGATAGCAAAAAATATCAGTCAACCAAATTGAGCTCAACAAGTTTACTGGCTGATTTGAAAATGAAGCATGGGTTGGATATGCTGTCCACTTAGGGGCGTAGGTTGAGGGATTGTGCACAGGAAATGTTATTTTGTAATTTTGAAGAATCATTTGGGTCGCTGCCATTGTACTTGCATGAGCTGTGTAAAGCAAATCCTGGGACATACACACGGTTAAAGGTGGATGAACATAAAGGATTCAAAAATGTATTTGTTACTCTACGTGCTTGTATCGATGAATTTAACAAACATGCAAGACCTGTCGTTGTTGTTGATGGAACTCATCTGAAAGGGAGGTACAAGGGCGTAGTTTTTGTTGCAGTAACACATGATTGCAATTGCCATGTATTCCCAGTTGCACATGGTATTGCCCACATGGAAAATAATGAAACGTGGATGTGGTTCCTATCATCCTTAAAAGCTGTATTTGAGTTTCCTGAGCAATTCTTAATTGTATCCGATCAGCACCAAAGTATTATACATGCAATCAGCTATGTGTTCCCCGGTGCAGCCCATGGACTTTGTTATCACCACCTGCAGAAAAAGTTTGCTTCATGTGGCCGCAGTCTCATATCCTTCTTCAAGAAGGCATCATATACGTACACCGAGTCAAAATACACCAGGTCCGTAACTTTGCTCGTCCATGTTCTGTTATAAATTCATTATTAAACTACTTGTTGTATTAAATTTTTTTAATTACACACTGACATGATAGTAATAAATAGAGTTATGGAAAGTTTTGAAAGAGTTGCGTCTGTTCGTGCTAAGTCTATCTTGAAAAATGCAAAACTGGAAAGGTGGTCTCGTGTTCATTGTCCTGTACGACGTTATGAGTTCATGATATCTAACTCAGCTGAATCTTGGAACCGGCGAATCTTGTGGGCTCGTGATAAGCCAATTGTGTACGTGCTGGAATGTATTAGACAAATCATACAAGAATGGTTCCACAATAGGCATACGGAAGCAAAAGCACACAAGGGTAGATTATGCAGTAGGGTCTCGTTGCACCTCGCATCTTTGAGTCATCAAGCTGAGACTTTCAAAGTCTTCCCATTAGCTGCCATGGCATTTAAGGTTGAAGTTTGTGCAAACAATAGTTTTGGTGTGAATCTGCATAGACGTTGTTGTGAGTGTGGTGAGTTTCAGATGGAAGGCATGCCATGTATTCATGCAATGGCTGCAATCAGGTTCACTTGATAATCAACTAAATTTTTTTTACTTACAATATCACTTGTCTCAGCACTATATTTATGGTATCGTTTCATGCTCTGAATGTAGGTTCTCAAAGTACGATGTCAGTACATTCGTTGATGATTGTTACCTATCTTCTAACGCGATAGGCATATGGGGAGGTTCATTCATTCCAGTTCTAGAACCAAAAGAATAGTTGGTGAGTGATGACATTGAGATTCGGGTGTGCCTTGCTCCGCAATGTCATCGCAGGTAGGTCGGCCAAAATTAAGTAGGAAGCGTTCCTGTCTATCACCGAGGAAATGTCGTATAATCGACTCATCGCCGTTAACCAAGAATTCTAGAAAGAGTTATTCTCGATGTAAGTAGTCAAACCATAATCGTGTCAATTGCATGGAATATCGACCCATGGGCGACACACCGCAGGTACAAGCTGCAGAAGCGATTCAATCTCAATCAACTGGGTCCAATGCTCGCACAAGACTTATGTCACGCAAATGTTCACAATGCCGTACACCCGGTCACACGAAGCAGAAATGCCCTTTGAATATTTGATGCTTTAATTTGATGTTCCGATCATAAGTCCGTAACATTTATTTTCCAAATTCATTTATTTATGTTTCATGACTTTCAGTTGATGTTGAGAAAAATACTGTTATACTTTATTTGTAATGTATCAGAACATAATCTTGAATGAAATATATGGTCAAATACACTGTATTTGTGTAAGAAAAAGGCTGATCTAATAATAGGCATGCATGCATATGTAATTCCATCAACAAAGTTTGATACACCAATCGCATGCATGACACTTCAATTAAACCATCAAACTCAGAATATTATTTTGCTTTATTGTGAATATCCAGCTTTGCATCACATCAACAGCATTTGGGAATGCAAGAACATGTTTTCGTGTTTGCCTTCTTACAAATTTGCCTATACGGAATAAAATATAATGTTGTTTGTCAGTCTACATAAACCAATATTACGAACTCCTTCAAAATTCACAGTGACTAAATTGCAACAAGCAAAATGTCACCTGCAAAAATTCCACTACAAGCCAAAATGTTGTGGACTGGTGCATGGTCCTATGAAATGGATCAATGTTTTCTAAATTCTTTGATGATTCAAAAGTTCCACGGTAATTGGGATATGCCTAACTCAAACAAGATCCATGCACTATTTGTGGCTATGCGCTCCGTTAATGATGTGTTTTTTAGGTCATTCTCCATTACGGATGCAAAATTACATCTTCCGTTTCTAATGAAATGATACAATACTTTCAAGAAGTGCAAACAGGAAGTTGGCGTCAACTGGGATCCATCAACCAACAAATTAAAAGCCCGCAAATCAGCCTGGAAGAAGATGATAAAGGTTATCATATTATATATGTTATCAATTATTTTTCCAATGTATTATTTAAAACATTTAAAGATATTCCTTGCTGATGCTTTTTATTGGACTTGCTATGGCATACATTCGTGAAGGAGAGCAATTTTTCTCAACAATGGAGGAGTTGTTCGAACCAAATGATTCCTGGGTTGACATAACATGTAGTCACCTTGGCTCTAATGCCCTAAATGTTAGTCCACACGTGAATGACATTGTAATTCCAGACTCTAAAGAAGATGATATATGTTCCCCAGCTATTTCCAATGTGCGAGCAAAAAGGAGGCTTTTTAATTTCCATTTACCTTAATTTGTCCCAGCCGTTGATGATGCCGGTCAACATTCAAACATTCCAACTATATCAACAGGCAATGGTTCAACATAATCACGTCCCACATTTCCCCCCACGTAATGCATTTCCACCAGGTGACACATTCCACGGTAATTAAAATGAAAACGGTGTTATTTGTTGTTTGTCTTCTAACTTGTAAAACTTCTACAATCTATATCCCAAATTATGTTTGATCAAAGTCATGTGTTAAATTTCCCTTGAATGTTTGTACTGTGTATTCAAATTACAAATCTCCATAAACTACATCTCTTCTAACTTGTTGAGCGTTATCCGAATTTTAGAGAATTAAGTAACCCTTACATTGACCGTCGATACAATGTAACTAACATACTACAACACATCATTAACCTAATGTGGAGTTGGTTGGAATGCTATCAAATATATGGTTCCATGAACCCTATATCAATTCCCTTGTGATGAAGCTGCCCTATCTTAGGGTCAAACGATTTATAGTATTGACCGTTAAAATTGTTGAATAAAACATAACCATTCACCACATCCAAAAATAGTCCATAATCCTTGTAATATGTAGTTAACGGTGGAATATGGTTGGAGGGAAAGGTATTACAATATATATGCGTTCCGTTGACCGTTGTGCGGATTTTAGAGAATTACGTAACACTTACAATGACCGTCGATACAATGTAACTAACATACTTCAACACATCATTAACC
>JAPKLY010000931.1:0-26048 GCA_026898435.1 Prunella vulgaris
CTCTAAACTCTCTACTTTCTCTCTCTATCTCACCCTCTCAAGAACATCCAAGAACACAATCCTTGGATTATTGTTTGATAGGATTAATATGATATAAAGCCACATAAACAAACACGATTAGTAAATTCTATCAATAATTTGGCGCTAGGAGGAGGGGCACGAATCTGAAAAATAAAAATTTTCAAGAACAAAAATTAGGGTTTGTTGAAGATTTGAAGGTGTTCTTGATGAAGCTCAAGAACACTTGAAGATACACATACATATTCATTTCTTTGGACGAAAAACCCAGATTTCCGGACGAAAACCCAAATTCTCAAATTTACAAATTCTGCCCGGAAAAAGTTTTCAAACCCACGCGTGTACACGAATAAACTGGATTTCGGATAATTCATCACACGCGAGGCTAGACGAAAATTTACACATCTCCACCTAAGCTGGACGATCATCACCCCGGCGACCTCCCTCCACCTCGGCGACCTGCAGCAAGTTACCCCCTCCAAAAACAAACAATGGCTACCACTCGAGCTGCCAAAGGACAGACCTCCGCAGCTGCCGGAAGGTCCCGAGGGGGCGACCAAAACCAGACAGAGGTGGAGACCTCATGCCAGGTGGTGGAGACCTCACAACCACCTCCCCAGAAGTGCACCGCAGCTCCGCGAGTTGTGGTGACCCAAGAAGACTTGGCCCCTGCCCTGAGGGACCTGGCCAACAACCCCGATGAGCTCCAACGCACCATCGCAACCTTACAAAGGTTGCAGCAGAGGCAGCAGGACGAGCTCGCCCTAGTACCCAGGCGAGCTCCAGCTGCCGAAGCCCGGGAGTAAACCAGGCCCACCCAGGGCACTCAGACCCGGGGGGAGTACAGCGTCCTCCCCACCGAGCAGGAGGCGAGCTCGGCACAAGCTCGCCAGCATAGGGAATGGGCCAACAAGGCCAAGATGGTGGAGGAGGAACCCGCTCCTTACACCGGAAGAGATTCGACCTACACCGGGGCATCTGGCACCCACCAATCACAAAGGAGGGAAGTCCTCCAAGGCCGTCTGGGCCCAAGATACGGGGAAAACAAACGGACGACGGCCCCAACCACATCCCTCGAGGACTCCGACCAGCAACCATGCAGGTCCGCCCATGAGAGATTGAGAAGGCCCGCCACCGACAGGTTGGGCCCCCATGGCGGACGCCAATTCCAACCCATCACGGAGAGGTCACCCCAGAGTGAGGCACCTCGGGGACGTGCATCCGCGAGACGCACGACCTTTGAGCAGCCTCCGCCAGAGGTAACCCATGATGACGAGCTGGCCTCGCTGAAAAAGGTCGTCGAAATGCTACAAGCCCAAGTAGCAGCCAAGTCGGGTGGACCTGTCGCCACCACTCTCCCCTCATCTCCATTGGCACCTACCATCCTTCGCGCACCGGTCCAAAAGAAAATTCAATTCCCGGTGATGTCTGCGTACGAGGGCGAATCCGACCCGAAGGTCCACCTGGCCAAGTACGCAGACTTTATGATTTCGGTTGGCGCCACCGACTCTACTCAATGCCGGAACTTCCCACTGACCCTAGGGGACCGAGCTCACCGCTGGTTCTCTTCACTCGCCCCGGGGTCAATCTGCTCATTTGGCCAACTCTCGCGGGAGTTCTTGGCCCACTTCTCTGGATTCGGATCCTACCTTACCCAGAAGCACCGGCTCACCAACATCCACCAAGGCGAGAGCGAGACCGACCAGCAGTACCTGGAGAGGTTCAACAAAATCCTGCTGGAAGGTGAGCCGGTGAGCGAGGACACCAAGGTCGTCGCAGCGATGGCCGGACTCAAGAAGGGCACTGACCTCTGGAAGGAGATGCACCTCGCATGTCCCAACACTTACACCGAATTCCGCCATAAGGCAGGGGTGTTCGTGGCTATGCAGGAGGCACTACTGAAAGAAGTTGGTGCCTAAGAGGAGAGGAAGCCCTACGGGAAGAAGTCCGGGGGCGCATACAAAGCCCCCCAGAACTTGAAGGCCTTCGGCGAGGGGGACGAGCTCAAGGAGAAGTCCAACCAGGTCCTCACTGTCTCCGTCGACCGTGTCTTTACGGCTGTTAAAGACAAGACCCTACTGGAGGAGCTGAGGCGGATCCGCCAGGACCGCACGAAGCTCAACCCCAACAAATTTTGTGCCTACCATCAGGCCATCGGCCACTTTACCAGCGAATGCCGAGACCTCCTCAAACAGCTCTAAATATTTTATGAGGATGGGAAGCTGGCCGAGTTCATGAAGAAGGCCCCAGCTAAGAGGCCAAGGTTCGAGAGGAGGGCTACCTCCGATGATGAGGATGAGGAAACGGACCAACCTGGTCCCCAGAACAGACGAAGGGCACCTCCCCAGCCTCAACAAAACATGGAGCCCACCCGGGAACTCTTGGTTCTCGAGGAGGAGATCGGAGCTGCCGGAGGTCTCCAGGACGGGGGATCCTCCATATCCAAGAGAAAAATGAAGGCTGAAATCCGGGCCATAAACCAAGTCCAGGAAGGCAGCTCCGAACCCAGGTCCGTCTCACAGCTTATTGATGAGCTGACATTTTCCTCGACGGACCTGGAAGGGGTACTGATGCCCCACAATGACTCGTTGGTGATAACCGCCAACATCATGAATGTCCGAGTTCACAGACTACTTGTGGACACCGACGCATTCACCAACATTCTCTTCAAATCCACCTTAGATGCCTTAGGTGATTTTGAGTCGTATCTGGAACCTAGCAATGCTAGGATAATGGAGTTCGGGGAAGCTGTAACCGTCCCCCTAGGTAGTGTTAGGTTAAGCGTCCAGCTTGTATCGGCTGAGGACCCCGAAAGGAGACTGACTAGGCTCATAGATTTCCTAGTTGTCGACCAGCAGCCCTCCTACAACGGGTTCAAAGTGGCATGTTCGACCTACTACTACTGTTTGAAATTCCCAACTCCAAAAGGTGCCGGAACTATAAAAGGTGACCAGAAAAAGGCCCGAGAGTGTTTACTCCAAGTCAAAGATGGTCGGGTCAGAAAGTCTGTTACGCAGGTCCACAGTTGGTAAACACCGGAGGTACTAAAGAAACCTCACCATCCCAAGTTGGTAAAACACCGGAGGTACTAACAGTTGATGGACCCGCCCGAACTGAAAGCCAACCCGATGACCTCGAACCGCGCATAGGTCACGAACCTGCGCAGATGTCACAAGAGGAGTGGGACGAGTTCATCAGTGACCCAATGTGGAAAAGTTAAAAGAGAAAAGCCACTCCCATGGAAGAATTGACGGCACTCCCGGTGGACTCGGAAAGGGACTTAGAACTTTTCATCGGTTCTGAGTTACCTGAACCGTACCGGTCGAGGATGGAACTGTTCTTGATGTCCAACCTAGACGTGTTTACCTGGTCCCACGAAGACATGACGGGGATCCCGTTAGAACATGCTTGCCACAGACTTAACATAGATCCGACGAGGAGACCCGTACGCCAAAAGCGGAGAAAGTATGGACCAGACAAATACGCAGCTCTAACTGTTGAGGTGGAGAAGTTGTTAGACAACAAGCTCATCAAGAAAGCTTTGTGTCCGCAGTGGGTCGCGAACCCCGTCCTGGTGAAAAAACACAACGGGACGTGGAGGCTATGCATCGACTTCACGGACTTGAACAAAGCATGTCCGAAGGACAACTTCCCACTACCTCACATCGATCTGTTGGTGGATAGTACCGCGGGCCATGAGATGATGACGTTCATGGATGCTTTTGCGGGCTACCACCAGATAGCTTTGCACCCAGATGACCAGGAACATACGGCGTTCTACACCAACAAGAATATGTATTGCTGGGAAAGGATGTAGTTCGGACTCATCAACGCCGGAGCCACCTACCAAAGATTGGTGAATAAAATGTTCGACCAACACATTGGCGAGTCCATGGAGGTGTACGTGGATGACATAGTTGTCAAGAGTTTGAGAAAGGAGGACCACCTGGACCACCTAAAGCAAACTTTTGACATATTGCGCCACTACAACATGAAGTTAAACCCCAAGAAGACCAGCTTCGGCGTGCACTCCGAAAAGTTCCTGGGGCACCTAGTTAGCCAGCATGGAATTGAGGTCAACCCGACACAGGTCCAATGTATAATTGAGATGGGTATACCCGATTCTGTCTAGAAAATTCAAAAACTGACGGGGTGCATGGCAGCCCTGAACAGATTCATCTCCAGGTCCAGTGACCGAAATCATCCGTTCTTCGAGGCGATTAAGGCAAACACACGGAGGTACAAAGAGGCGGCCAAAGCCAACAAGCTCCACCTCAAAAACCACTTCGTCTGGACAAGTGAATGCCAACGAGCCTTTGAAGACATCAAAACATACCTGGCAGATACGTAGGTCCTGTCAAAGCCGATACCTGGAGAGAAGTTGTACCTATACCTAGCCGTATCGGAGGTAGCCATCAGCTCCGTCCTGGTCCGAGAAGAGGCAAAAACACACCTACCAGTGTACTACGTGAGCCAAGTCTTACACGAAGCTGAGTTGCGGTACACCCCAACAGAGAAGCTGGCTTATGCACTGGTGATGAGTGTTAGAAAATAGAGGCTTTACTTTTTTGACCACCCGGTAGAGGTGCTGACAACGTTCCCACTACGTCAAATACTACAACGCCCAGACACCGCCGGACGCCTGCTGAAATGGTCACTAGAGATCAGCCAGTACGGTATAACCTACGCACCGCAAACAGCGATCAAGGGACAAGCACTTACCGATTTCATTGTCGAGCTAACTTTCCCACAAGATCCGACGAGGGGGCGTATAGCTCTGTGGCATCTCTATGTGGACGGATCGTCAACCAGCGTAGCAGCAGGCGCCGGTGTGGTCCTGATCAGCCCGGACAGACAAGTCTTCACCTTCGCAATCCAGTTCGACTTTCGAGCAACCAACAACAAGGTGGAGTATGAAGCGTTGATAGCGGGACTTAAGCTATCATTAGCTGTGGGGGCAACCAATCTTCAAGTTTTCGGAGATTCCCAGCTAATAATGTCCCAAGTCCGGGGGGAATATGAGGCAAAAGACCAGCATATGATGACCTACCAAAAGATAGCAGCGCATCTGATCTCGATGTTTATACCGCGGCTAGAAAACACACAAGCAGATGCTCTAGCCCGGCTAGCTACTAGCAACGGCGAAGCCGAATTCATGGAGGTTGTAATCACCACACTAAAAAACCCCTCGACGTCCGATTATAAGATAAATCAAACCTCGAGTGGGGGGCAGGAAGACAGTGAAGATGGTGAAGATTGGTGCACTCCAATCCAAAAATATTTAACGAACGGAACAACCCCCGTGGACACCTGGGAAGCTAGCCGGCTAGTAAAGCAAGCTGCCAGATATACGCTGCTGGATGGCCAACTCTACAAACGTGGATTCTCTCTACCCCTACTCAAGTGCCTGACTAGGAAGCAGGGGTCCGAGGTGTTAGAAGAAATTCACGAGGGGATTTGTGGGAGTCACGCTGGGGGGCAAGCTTTGGCATACAAGACGATCAGGCAAGGGTACTATTGGCCCACTCTTCGCAAAGATGCCATCAGCTTCGCGCGGAGGTGCCGAAAGTGTCAACTTTTCGCACCTAACATCCACTCCCCAGCCAACCATCTGAAATCGGTTTTCAGCCCATGACCTTTCGCGAAATGGGGAATCGATTTGATCGGCCCATTTCCACCTGGTAGAGGCGGTGTAAAGTTTACTGTTGTAGCAGTAGACTACTACACTAAGTGGGCTGAGGCCGAAGCTCTCACAATAATAACTCAAGAAAGGATGATAGGCTTCATATGGAAGAACCTGATCTGCAGATTTGGACTCCCGCAGTCGGTCATCACTGATAATGGAAGGCAGTTCGACGGACAGAAGTTGAGGGACTTCTGCAGTTCATGGAACATCAAGAAGCACTACTCAACTCCTTACATCCACAGTCGAACGGCCAGGTCGAGGCGGTGAATAAGATTCTGAAACACATATTGAAGCTCCGCCTCGAAGAAAAGAAAGGGAGCTGGGCAGATGAACTCCCGGAGGTCCTATGGTCTTATAGAACTTCCTATAGGGCCAGCACCAGAGAGACCCCGTTTGCCCTAGCTTTCGGGACTGAAGCCGTGGTCCCAGTCGAAGTCCAGAACAAGACTTGGAAGGTGGTAGGATATGATGAAGAAAAGAATGACGAGGCCTTGGTAGTGGAGAAGGATCTGATCGAGGAGACCAGAGCTTCGTCAGAAATGAAGAACACCACCTACAAGTGCAGAGCAGAAAAATACTACAACTCCCAGGTCCGAGACCTGGTGTTGAAAATGAAGTTGATGGCCCTACCAGGTGTATTCGGTTCAAACTGGGAAGGACCGTTCCGGGTCACCGCAGCCTGGCCAAACGACACTTATGATCTAGAAGACGCAGAAGGCAACGCCTCGTCATACACCTGGAGTGCGTCCCACCTAAAAAAGTTCTACTAATAGACTAGAATTCTGTAATAGACTAGTCGAAGGTTCGCATTAGAAATGTTAGTGGCAACCAGTGTAAATTACGTCGCTATAAAAGTTAAGGAATTTATGAAATCAGAAAAATTTGCCAAGTGTCCGGACCTGCGTAGCTCGCCCCCTACGCGAGCTACCTCAGGTCGCCCACTGCCCAGAAGAGCTCACCAACCTCAGCTCGCCCGAGCACTCAAAAATCAGTGATGCGCAAGGACCAAGGTCCCAAACGTTGTAATTAAATAGCTCGAAGGCAAAGGCCAAAGTGCCCAAGGTCGCGAAGGTGCCCTTTTAAATGGTTGCTAAGCACCTACTGCCATAAGTTAGAAAAATTCGCAAAAAAGACGAAAAACGTCTAAGGCAAGGTTCATGAAACCCGATGGCCCAACGTGAATCAATCGAAGTGCAGTTCACTGCCCTAAGTGGTCTAAGACGAGCAATTCGCAGCCCTAAGTGGCGTAAGATGAAGAATACGCACTCTCAAAACAGAGGTACAATTCGTAGTCGTAAGTGACTTAAAACGAACTATTCGCTTCTCAAAGTAGAATAAGACGAACAGTTATGTACCAAAAAAATAAACAAGAACGGGCTATTTAAAAAAATAAAAAATAAAAAATTATTATTATAACGTAAAAGCGCAAAAACGAAGTGCAAAGAGTTGGACAAAAAATGCTCGGTTTCTATTCAAAAGACACTTATGAAATTTTCAAGGCTAGAATACTTGAAAATTCCTAAGTGTTCGAAGTGTTGCTAGCCACAAAGGCCGACTAGCTAGCCATCTTTGAACTACAAAAAGCTCCTTCTGGGCGAGCTGCACGTTCCCGACGAGCTGCATCTACTTAAACAAAAACAAAAGACTACAAAAAAGAGCTCCTTCTAGGCGAGCTATGGAGCCTGGAGACCTACTACAAGTTGATAAATAAAAGGGCTAATCTAAGAAAGCAAGAAAAAGCTCAGGCATCCGGAGCAGCAGGAGGGGCATCAGCAGGCACCTCGCGGGAGCCAGGGGCGACCGGGTCGGAAGGGAGAGCGAGCTCAGCCTCGGTAGTAATGTTGCCAGTAAGCTCGGTGGTGTCGAACTCACTAAGGTTCAGCACAGCGTCCCCGCAAGCTTCCTGGAGTTGTGCGACAGTAAGTGGAACCCGCCCCTCCTCCTCATTAGCGACCTCCTCTTCGCCAAGGTTCAGCTCTGGCACCTCAACCGTCTTGATGACTTGAAAGCGGGCCGGCACGAAGTTGAGAGGGATGCCGAGCTCTGGGAGGTCACCGATGTCCAGCTCGGCGCCGTCCGGGAAGGGAACCCGGTCCAAGCAGGCCTTGAAGTCGCCCACAACCGCCTCGACCTCGTCATCCTTGTGAGCTCGAGCCCACCAGAGAGTTCGCAAAACCTCGGCATAACATTGGACACATCCTTTGTCAGAGGCCTCGGCCTTCACGGCCGCCAGATCTTGCGAGGAAGAGGCATTATTCCGCATCTCGGCAACCTCGTTGACTTTCGCCTCCAGCTCGCCCCTCAGCCTTTCACACTCGGCGTTGGAGCTCTTCACCAGGCCCCGCTACAGTGCGAGGTCCTTCTTGGTAACCTTGTGATTGCCGACCTCCTGGGCGAGCTGGGCGGCGAGCTCATCTTCCTTGGCTTTTATTCTAGCCTCTGTCTCCTGCTCGAGCCTGGCGAGCTTGTGTTGGAGGTCCGCGAGCTGCTGCAAGGCACTGCTCGGCAGCCAGGGATGCCTCGGCTCTCTCCTCGGCGAGCTGCGCCTGTTTCTTGGCCTTGTCAGCGGTGTTCGCCAAGGCCAGCATCCTCTTATTTCTGTCGGAGCGACCTGCCTCCAGCTCGGCGACCTGCTCCAAAGCCTTCTGGTTGGCGAGCATTAATCTACTCGCGTGGTGAACAGAGAGCAGGAGGTTCTCCTTCAGGTCCTGGCTATTGATGGTCGCCACCAGCGAAGCCGTCCAATACCTCGGCATCTCACTCACAGTGTTCCGGACTAGGCCCGGATGGAGGCTCCGCATCGACGTCAGTGAGCGAGATCGCTCGAAGGCATGAAGAGCCTCATGACGATTGGGGTGAGCGATGGGAGCATAACTGCGAGGTCAGAACAGTTGAAAAATGTTAGAAAAATAAGAGATAATAAGCGATGAAGATCGACAGGGCGAGCTACTTACTGAGCTCGGTCGGGGTCCCAACAAAGGAGCGTGTCATCGTTAGTTTGCACCCCGAATGGAGATGGCGAGGGGGGCGAGCTCCGGATAGGGGTGGCCGCCAACGGGGCAGTGGATTGAGAGGAACCTCCCTGCCCGGACCTCGCCGAGGCCCTCTCAGCTCGGTCAGAATCCTTATCAACCAGGCCAGTATACCTGGTCCTCTTGCGAGCTGGGGGATCCTCATCGTCTGCTCGGGGTCCTTCACCTCTATGGGGCCCCTTTTTCCCGCGACCTCGGTCGGAGGAGGCGACAGCTCCCCCCCACCTCGGTTGGTCCGAGCGACCTCTGCAACCTTAGACTTGGGCCTCTCGGGGGCCTTAGTCTTTTCCTTCTGGGTCCCCGACCCTCCTACCTCGGCCTTCTTAGAGGCGAGCTCTGCCTCCTTGCTCGCCTCCAACGCGAGCACAGACGGCGGGGCGAGTCTGTTGGGGTGATGTGGGCCCATTTCGAAGCTCTCCTTAATAAGTTGATAGGTTTGGGGACCTCGGCGATTGGAATAGCGACGAAGCTACCACCTGCACAAAAATTGAAAATATCAGTATCTCGGGCGAGCTACCCCCCTATGGGCGAGCTCCGAAGAGTTGTGAACCTGGGAGCTCGGGACCTTGAATATCGAGGTGGTGCGGAAAAGTGAGAAGCCCGGCGAGCCTTAGGCAATGATGCTGACACAGATGGGCGATCTACCTGTCCTTCTCGCTCCTCAGACAACAAATGGCCCGCACCACGTCGAACTCGACCGAGATCTTGGGCTTGCCCCGGCTAGACTTGTGGCGCTTCGGAACTGCAAAAAGAAAGAAAAATTGAATTAGTAAATCTAATTCAACCCACACACACCGAATCAAGCAACCTACTGCTCGCTTCCCCGTATCCCTCCGGAGTGGGAATACGGTCACCCCGCCCGTGGAATGTGTTCGAAGCTCGCCAATCTCCACCAATGAAGAAAAACTGCTCCTTCCAGTAGCAGATTTTGTTCGGCAGATCCCCAAGAAATTTCTCTCCCGGGCGAGCTTTCAAATAGTAATAGCCCGCGCCATCCTTCGCCTACTTGGTTACAGCGAAGAGCTCGCCCAGGTCCGCTGAGGTCGTCGCATTCTCGTAGCCCTCCAACCCAAAGACGGACAAGGCGGCGAGAAAGTTACTCCACCCGTTCGGAGTAAGCTGGGTCATGGCCAAATTGTTGAAGGCGAGGAACTGACCAATAGTTGGGTGCAACGGCAAGGTAAGCCCGGCCCTGAGGATATCGACGTTGAGGGCAGTCAACCCCTCGGGAGGCGCGTCGGCCCGCTCATTCTTTACTGGAGCATACATGAAGATGTCGAGCAGGACGCGGTACTTCCTGCGTATGATGGACATGTCGCATTCGTCAATGACACTCATCACCCCGCCGACCTTGTATTCATATGGGGCGACCTTCTCTAGGTCGGCGGGGAGCGCTCGAGCTGGACAGGGGAAGCTCGCCGCATGCTCGGCGACATACTCATCCCAGCCGAAGGGATGGACGACCGCGGCAGGGACCTGATATTCAACCAGCTGGGGCTCTGGGAAGCCGATGCGACGAAACCATTTGAGCGTAACTGGTTCTAGCTCGCCTTCCTCTTCGCCCTCATCAACGACCTCAGCACCGACCTCGGCGACCTCCTCGGTGGCGTCGGCGGCATCCTCGCCAGCCTCCGCAGATTCGTCATCACCACTGACTACTTTTTCCTCGGGGGCGACCTCATCGCCTTTCTCCCATACCTTCGAGTCGGTTTGGATCGCTGAGTAGCTCGCCGGAGTCCGGGCGAACTATCGAGTTCGCCTCGGAACTAGAGCCGACGTCCACGTAAGAAATCCGAGGAGGAGGCTCATCCTCAATTATTGGTTGTTTTTTGGGGTTTCGGTCCGAAAAGGTCCTACTCGAAGAATGTGTCGACATTGTCTCAGAGAAGTCTAAAGGGTTTTCAGCACAATCCAATAATCCAAAGTCACGGTACGGTATCGTTCAGAGAGTCCGAAGAAACAAAAGAAAAATCAAGTAAAAGGCAGAAGAAAAGGGAAGAAAGATCGAATCCTACCTTGAAGAGCCTTCGAAAATTCATCGAACGCAAGAAAAATCGGTCGCCGGGAAAGCTTTGAGAATTCGAAAATGCAGAAAGTGAGAAAATGAATCCACTTCCCCCTATTTATAGGCGTCGGGGCGAGGTGTGATATCCAAGGAGTCCAGGGACCTTTTTGCAAGGAATTTGAAAAGCTGACATGATGGGCGCAGGAAACCACGCCTAAAAAGGCATGCACGACGCCTGGATTCCCGCATCACGTCGGCTGGGACAACCGCCACATTGGAGCTCGCCCATTAGCTCGCCATTCACCCGAATGTAGTTCGCCGAGGTCCGATCTATCGTCCGCGGAAATAAGCCAGCTCGCCCACACATTGGGCAAACCATGATGTACGCGAGCTGGGGGGCAAAATGTTGACATGGCGAACTAATACACCTAGCCCCGAAATAATCACCAAGGTTTAACAGGTCGCCAGGGCTCACCCGGACCCGTAGAAGGCCGGAGCTCGCCCACACGAGGGCAGCTCGCCCAAAGGAGCTCGCTTTTACCCCCACAAGGACCTCACCGAGCTCCGTTACCACGCAGCACCCAGAAGTTCGACAAGGCATCGGAGCTCGCCCTATAGCTCGCCTGGGACCCCGCCTTGTAGCCTGCTAGATCCCGATGGTTGCGCTCTTTTTCCCTCCGTCCGGTTTATCCACAAGGGTAGTTTACAACGAGATTTTTAATGAGACCCATCTAGTCTAAGGCATAGTAGTAGGACGAGACACGACATAGGAAGCAGTGTGAGAGACCAAGACGAGGGTAAGGAACCCTCGTCAACACCGGAAGCCATATAGGCTCGTAAGGTGCCGTCTCACACTCGCACACCTATAAATAAGACATCTCTTGTACTATTCATACAATTTTCATTGAATACATTCCCTACACTCTACTTTCTCTCTCTAAACTCTCTACTTTCTCTCTCTATCTCACCCTCTCAAGAACATTCAAGAACACAATCCTTGGATTATTGTTTGATAGGATTAATATGATATAAAGTCACATAAACAAACACGATTAGTAAATTCTATCAACATCAAGTAAAATAAAAAATTAAGTTTAAATTTTTTAAAAAAAATATATATATGTGAAAAAATCTTTAAAAAATATTAAATTAAAAAAATCTTTGAAAAATAGGCCAAAGTTTAATAAAATCAAAAAAAATTTAAAATCAAATAGATTTCATAAATAATTAAATTAAAAAATAATTATATTTTAATTATTATTTATCTTGAATTAAAATTGGAAAATGGGTCACCCCAGCTCGGCCTGTGAATTAGCCTTGCCCCCATGGGCCTGTTTACATATAAAATTTGATAATTTTGGCCCAGTCCGATGGGCCGGCCCGTGAATATGCTTTGGCCGGCCCATTTGTCATCTCTAAATTTTATTATTTGAAGATTCTGTTGGTTTATTTTAATTTTTTTTGGATTTTATTCAATATTTATATCCTATATGATTTATTGTGCAATTAAAAAAAATCAATGGGACTAAATCTGAAAATACAAATTAATAGATTAAACACAATTAAGCAGTGATGCAGAAATCGGTCTAGACGGCCTCTTGCCGACCCGATTTTTTCAAAATCGGTAATTCTAGGCGTTTTCAGGCCTAGGCGGCCAAGATTTGTAATTTTATATATTTTTTTAAAATAGGCGGCCAAAAAGCGATCGATTACCGATTTTCGACTTCTACAACCTTGCGATTAAGTAAAAGTAAATTTTATGGGACTAACGCTGCAAACTTTGCATTTAACAGAGCCATCATAGTTTGGGATCAAATATGTAAATTTTGTAATGTTTGAGGCTACAAGTGCAAGAAAAAAAAATCGTCTGCGACCAATAATGAAATGTATAGGGCCAATTTTAAAATAATACATGTTCTGTGGGACCAAAAGTGAAAAAAAAAACTCATTATTTTTCACATACATAGCTCTAAAAAAATTCTCATACATAGAAGTATTCGTTTGGTGTATGTCACTATCTAAACCAACTATTTGTACCTTATACAAATAAATAATAAATCACATTAAATGAAATTTAAGAGTGGATTGTACGGGTTTTAAATGTTACAATAAAATATATTGACTGGAGTTTATACATATGGAAACAATTAATAAATACAGGTAAAGTGTTGTATGAAAATGATTCATGAATTATGATAAATTTATTATGAACCACTTTTAAAGTATCAAATATTTAATTAGAAATATTTAAAATTTGATCAAAAATATAAAAAAAGTTAGTGTTATAATTCTTAAGATTTATTAACCCCAACTTTGCTTATATAACCACGCACTATTGCTATATATACTCACACGATATAGCTAATCAAAATTAAATGAAAAGTTTAATGAAGATTGTTGAAATTTTGAATTTTTTTTTTTTTAACTTTATAGGTGATCCAAGGCATACGAGTCAAGAGGGGTTGTAATTGTAAACAACTGTAAGATTTCATGTTAATTTATTAGACATATAAAAAGGATTTTTTTTTTCTGCTGACTACTGCTGTATGCTTTAATTTATTATTTAATTTATATCTAGAAGACGTGTGAATTTTGAAATGAGAAATTTGTGTGTACACACACACAAACTAACTGAACCGCACCTAATAATATTATTTTCTTTAACATTTCAATCATCATCCGACATCACATCACGTTTTTTGCTTTTGCTACAAAGTTGGAATATTGTGTACATTAAATAAAACAAAGTAATTGACTAATAATTTGGAGTCTCGAAAAGAAAAGAAGGCATTTAAGTGAAGAAAGTGAGCAATGCATTTGTTTGAGTAGGTTTTAGATTCACTTTTCTTAAAATACTACATTATTGTTGGTATAGGATTTTCTTTTTCCAAGGGATATATTAACAGTATTTCTTGAAAAACCCTCATCCAAAAAAAAAAAAAAAAAGCACATAATATAATATATTTGTATGCTTCTCATGTAAAAAAAGCCTGAACTGCTGTTTGTGTGATATTTAATTAGCACATTCTGACCATAATAAAAAATCACATGAGTAATTACTCTCTCTCTCTCTCAGATAAAATAGATTCTTGATAGAATTTGTTAATCGTATTTGTTATGTGGCTAGTTATAACATTTTAATTCCATCAAACAATAATCTTTGAATTCGTGTTCTTAGATGTAATATGAGGAGGGAGAGTAAAGAGTTTAGAGAGAGAAATATTGCAGTAGGGATTGTATTAATTTTCAGAATTGTGAGAATTGTGTGAATAGTACAAGAGATGTCTTATTTATAGGTGTGCGAGTGTGAGACGGCACCTTACGAGCCTATGTGGCTTCCGGTGTTGACGAGAGTTCCTTACCCTCGTCTTGATCTCTCACACCGCTTCCCCTACCGCGCCTCGTCCTACTACTATGCCTTAGACTAGATGGGCCTCATTAAAAACCTCGCCGTAAACCACCCTTGTGGACAAACCGGACGGAGGGAAAAAGAGCGCGCCATCAGGGTCCTATTGACTAACGAGTGAGCTTATGGGCGAGCTCCCAGCGAGCTCCGGTAGGTTGGGCGAGCTCTCGAGCCTTGACCAGATTTCGGGGTATCGGGCGAGCTCTGGTGTACCCACAGACGGACGATCTCTGGACCTTCTCCAGCTCGGATGAGCTCTGGCGACCTGGCAAACCTTGGGGATTATTTCTGAAACCGACGTATTAGTTCGCCATATCAACATTTGCCCCCCAGCTCGTGCGCATCATGACTTTGTCCAATGTGTGGGCGAGCTGGAGAACTTGAGGTCCGGCGAACTATTTCCGGGGGCGCCGAGCTAGTAGGCGAGCTGCGCCTCGGAGGTCGCCTCAGCCGACACGATGCGGGATCCCAAGCGTCACGCGAGTCTCTTGGCGTCTCGATTCCCGCCCATAATAATGATAACTTTTCAAATTCCTTGCAAAAAGGCCCCTGGTCTTTCGGGAATTTCGAGCTTATGTCCCGCGCCTATAAATAGGCGAAAACGAAGAATTTCCTCACTTTGCTTCCTTCATTTCTCAGAGCGCATTTCTGGCGATCAATCCTCTGCTCTAGACGTGCCTGCCAAGGTAGAGACCCGGATTTCTCCTCTTTCTCTTTCCTTGTTCTACATTTTCGAACGCCTTCATTATGTCTGAGAACTCCTCGAGCCATACCCCCCCGCGTCGTGACCTGGGCAAAGGACAAATGACCGATGACCTTCCAAACCCCCGAGTAACACCTGTGGTCCTCTCTTCGAGCTCTGGGGCGAGCTCTGAAACCTCCCCAGACAGTAGCGAGCTCATGGGGTCAGTTCGCTCTGACTCCAGCGAGCAAGCTACTAGTTCTGGTGAGGAATCACCCCTCCGCGAACTCTGGGATTACTCAGAGCGAGCTCGCGGGGGAGCAGCGACTCCCGCTGAAGAGGCCCAGGAGGAGGTCGCCGAGGTTGGGGCCGGCGACCTTGCTAGCGAGCTGGCCCGTGAGGTCGACGAAGAGGTCGACAAGGATACGGGGACGGAGGTCACTTATGAATACCTCCGTTTTATCGACTGTCCCTTCCCCAAGCTCCCAGAATATCAAGTCTCCGCCGAGGTCGTAAATGAGTTCGACTGGGGCGAATATGTGAGAACTCATGGGGCGAGCTTCCCCCTACCCCGGCGAGCTCCGATTCGAAAAGCCACTGGCAAGTCTGATCTTAAGGCCAACGGGGTGGAGAGCATCATGAGCGAGTTCGCCCTTCCGGATATTCGGAGGTGGTTCCGCATCCCGCTGGACATTTTTATGTATCCTGCCGAGGAGAAAGAGCGAGCCGACCTCCCCTCTGCTGGGCTCACAGCCATGAATTACCACACCCTGAAGGCAGGGCTCACCCTTCCCCTCCACCCCATAATTGGGCAGTTTTTGGCGGACACGGGCCTCGCTATCACCCAACTCACTCCGAATGCATGGAGCAATTTGTTGGCCGCCCTGACTGTCTTCGGCCTCGAGGGTTATGAAAACCGGCTGAGCACGGCGGAGATTAACGAGCTCTTCATCGTGATCAGACAAGCGAGGGAGGGGAAGGGATATTACTCTTTTCAAGCTCGCCCGGGAGGCAAATTTTTAGGCGATCTCCCTAACAAAGTCCGGGATTGGAAAGAGCAGTTCTTTTTCATCGGGGGGGATTGGCGAGCTTCCAATGGCCGCGGAGGGCGCATTCCTACCCCCGAGACCTACGGGGAGGCGAGCTGTAGGTGGCGTACCTTAGTGTGTGTGCGTCGGATTAGATTACTGATCTAATCTATCTTTTTGCAGGTTTGAAGCGCCACAAGTCGAGCCGCGGGAGACCGGAGGTTTCGATAGGTTTCGAGTTTGTGCGGACGGTGTGTTGCTTGCGGGAGAAAAAGGACCGTGAGATCGAACATCTGTGTCAACACCACTGCCGTCGGCTCGCCGGTCTCATCACCTCGTCACACCACCTCGCCGCTCGAGGTTTTGCGCCTTTCCATTATCGAGCTTCCAGAGCTCGCTGTCTTGTATGTCAAGGTCGCCGAACTGACTTGGTTGTTTGTTTTACAGGTGCAGGTCCTATTGACGAGCTCCCACCCGTTGAGGTTCCCGAAGCTTATCACTTCCTAGCTCGGCAGCTGAAGATGGGCAAGCCTCGTCCGGGGAGGGAAGGCATCCCTTCGGGGGCGGTCTTGGACGCTACCAAGAAACTAGAGCTCGCCAAAGCCGCTGAGAAGGCTGGGGGCTCTAGCTCTCAGAAGACCTCGGCACCTCCCCCGACAAAGGAGAAGGTCGCCGGAGCCAAAAAAGGGGCGGGCCGAGGCTCAGGCCCTGAACGGGGTGCCCAACCACCTCTGCCCCATCAGACGAAGCGAGCTCTCCATCGAGGAGATGGCTCGTGAGTGAGTGAAGAGGAAACTCGCCTCGCCAAGCGAGCCAGGGCTGAGGGCGGCTCTGGATCAAGCCAAATGGGGTCCGGGCGAGCTCTTTCTGTTCGACATTCTCCAGCGCCTCCAACTCCTCAGAGTGCGCCCTCGCCACCTCCCTACGGGGTCCCAATTCGGGACGATACCCTGCTCGGGCTCAACCCCGATAGGTTTGGGTAAGTGGGCGACCTCTTTTGAGTTGGAAGCCTTGGCAATCTCCTTGGTCTTTGCTAACTGATCTGAGTATGTGCAGGTACACTCCCGCCGAGTTCCCGCAGCGACTTGAGCTTCTCCATGCCGCCGAGCGGTGCCGGGCCCTGAATTCATCGAGGGACCTTCCTGATGGGGCAGCTCACCGGGTTTTTACCGAGGCCCCCAAATACCTCTCCGCTTCGGAGCTCGGGATGATCGAGAGGCAGAAGCCTGCTGACAGGGTGAGGCTGGCGATGCACTACGCCTGCGCAGCGATGGCGGCGGCTCAGCTCGTCAGCGATGATATCGCCGCCTCAGATAGAGCTCGCCACGAATCAAATAAAGCGCTCACCAAGGTGGGCGACGAGCGGAAGAAGGCGCTTGAGGAGCTCGCGAGGGCGGAGTCCAAAGCGAAGGCCTCGCTGGAGGCGGAGCGGCTTGCAATCAAAAAGGCAGAAAAACTCCAGGCCGACCTCCGCCAACAACAGGCCGAATTGGAAGCAGCTCACCAGATGCTCGCTGCTCGGGAGGAGGAGCTCGCCTTGACCCGGGTTTAGGTAGGGCTCCTCCGGGATCAGAGCCGGGGGAATTCTGAGGAGTGCCGCAAGCTGCGGGAGGAGGTTGCCACTCAGGCTCTGGAGATCGCCGAGCTCAGGGGCCGTTCCGACACTGCCATAACGCCCAAGGCACTTGAGCTCGCCGAGGTGGTTGCCACTGACAAGGGCTTCGTGCTCTGCTTTGCTGAGGTAATTCGCTCCTTCCAATGGGCACGGATTAATAACGACAGCGAGTGGGAAGCCCTCGTCAGCGAGTTTGAGGACTGCTTGGAGAAGTCCTCGATCCCCCCCGGCACGGAATTGAACATTGGGGACCTCGCGGGCTATGGGATCAATCTCGACGCTGCTCATCTGAAATTCAACATTATCCAGACGAAGCAGGTCTTGACTGCCGACCTCGCCCAAGAGACTGAGGGTGCAGAGGGGGATGCTGGAGGTGAGGCCCCGCCGACGATGGAGTAGATGCAGGAGGTCTGCGGGGACGCGATGATAAACATTAGCGAGCTCGGCACAAGCGGACTCTCCGGAAATATCACTCCTGATGCCGAGCTCGCCATGCCCATCCGCCAGGTCGCCCCCGAGTCTTAGGCCCCCTTTATTACTGCTTTCTTAGCTTAGTTTACATTTTCCAAGTTGTAGTAGGTCGCCGGGTTGTGGAGCTCGCCCAGAAGGAGCTCCATTTTTGTAGTCTTTACTTTTTGTCCAGGTAGATTTAGCTCGCCGGGCACGTGCAGCTCGCCCAGAAGGAGCTTTTTGTAATTCAACGACGGCTTGCTGGTCGGCTTTTGTGGCTAGCACCACTACTCATACTTAGGATTTTTTCAAGTACATTTTTGGCTTGAAAATCTCTTAAGTATCCTTTTGAATATAAGTCGAGCATTTTTTGTCCAACTTTTTTCATTTATGTTTTTGCGCTTTTACGTTATAATTTCTTAGAATAGCTCGTTCTTGTTTATTTTCCTGGTACGTAATTGTTCGTCTTATTCTACTTTGAGAAGCGAATCGTTCGTTTTACGTCACTTTCGACTACGAATTGTACCTCTGTTTTGAGAGTGTGTATTCTTCGTCTTATGCCACTTAGGGCCGTGAATCGTTCGTCTTAGGCCACTTAGGGCAGCAAACTGCACTTCGATTTATTCACGTTGGGCCATTGGGTTTCATGAACCTTGCCTTAGACGTTTCTGTCTTTTTCGTGAATTTTTCTAACTTGTGGCAGTAGGTGCTTAGCAACCCTTTAAGAAGGGTACCTTCGCGACCTTGGGCACTTTGGCCTTTGCCTTCGAGCTATTTAATTACAACGTTTGGGACCTTGGTCCTTGCGCATTGCAAAAGTTTTTTTTTTTTAGCAAGTGGGCGAGCTACCAGGAGTAGTGGGCGACCAAGTGCAGCTCGCCTGGTTGGGGAGCTGCGCAGGTCCAAACACTTGGGAATTTTTCTAAATTTTTTCAGCAACATAATTTACACCGGTTGCCATCTACATTTCTGATGCCAACCTTCGACTAGTCTATTACAGACTTCTAGTCTATTGGTAGAACTTTTTTAGAAGTGCCGAGCTCCAGGTGTATGACGAAGCTTTGCCTTCTGCGTCTTCTAGATCATAGGTACCGTTCGGCCAGGCTGCAGTGACCCGGAATGGTCCTTCCCAATTTGAACCGAATACACCTGGTGGGGCCATCAATTTCTTTTTCAACACCAGGTCTCCGACCTTGAACTTTCGGTCTTGGACCTGAGAGTTGTAATATTTTTCCGCTCTGCGCTTGTAGGTGGCGTTTTTCATTTCTGATGAAGCCCTGGTCTCTTCGCTCAGATCTTTTTCTACTGCCAAGGCTTCATCATTCTTTTCTTCATCATATCCCACCACCTTCCAAGTCTTGTTCTGGACTTCGACCGGGACCACGGCTTCAGTCCCTAAAGCTAGGGCAAACGGGGTCTCTTCGGTGCTGGCCCTATAGGAAGTTCTATAAGACCATAAGACCTCCGGGAGTTCGTCTGCCCAGCTCCCCTTCTTTTCTTCGAGGCGGAGCTTCAGTATGTGTTTCAGGATCTTGTTCACCGCCTCGACTTGGCCGTTCGACTGGGGGTGATACGGAGTTGAGTAGTGCTTCTTGATGTTCCATGAACTGCAGAAGTCCCTCAACTTCTGTCCATCGAACTGCCTTCCATTATCAGTGATGACCGACTGCGGGAGTCCAAACCTGCAGATCAGGTTTTTCCAAATGAAGCCGATCATCCTTTCTTGGGTTATGGTTGTGAGAGCTTCGGCCTCAGCCCACTTAGTGTAGTAGTCTACTGCTACAACAGCGAACTTTACACCACCTCTACCGGGTGGAAGTGGGCCGATCAAGTCGATACCCCATTTCGCGAAAGGCCATGGGCTGAAAACTGACTTAAGCTGGTTGGCTGGGAAGTGGATGTTAGGTGCGAAAAGTTGGCACTTTCGGCACCTTCGAGCGAAGCTGATGGCATCTTTTCGAAGAGTGGGCCAGTAGTAGCCTTGTCTGATCGTTTTATATGCCAATGCTTGCCCCCCAGCGTGACTCCCGCAAATCCCTTCGTGAATTTCTTCTAACACTTCGGACCCCTATTTCTTAGTTAGGCATTTGAGTAGGGGTAGAGAGAATCCACGTTTATAGAGCTGGCCATCCAGCAGCGTATATCTGGCAGCTTGCTTTACTAACCGGCTAGCTTCCCAGGCGTCTACGGGGGTTGTTCCGTCTGCTAAGTATTTTCGGATTGGAGTGCACCAATCTTCACCATCTTCACTATCCTCTTGCCCCCCACTCGAGGTCTGATTTATCTTGTAATCGGACGTCGAGGGGTTTTTCAGTGTGGTGATCACAACCTCCATGAATTCGGCTTCGCCGTTGCTAGTAGCTAGCCGGGCTAGAGCATCTGCTTGTGTGTTTTCTAGTCGCAGTATTTGATTGATGTAAACTTGTGTAAACATCGAGATCAGATGCGCGGCTATCTTCTGGTAGGTCATCATCTGCTGGTCTTTTGCTTCAAATTCCCCCCGGACTTGGGATATTATTAGCTGGGAATCTCAAAAAACTTGAAGATTGGTTGCCCCCACAGCTAATGATAGCCTAAGTCCTGCTATCAACGCTTCATACTCCGCCTCATTGTTGGTTGCTCGAAAGTCGAACCGAATTGCGAAGGTGAAGACTTGTCTGTCTGGGCTGATCAGGACCACACCGGCGCCTGCTGCCATGCTAGTTGACGATCCGTCCACATAGAGATGCCACGGAGCTATACGCCCCCTCGTCGGATCTTGTGGGAAAGTTAGCTCGACGATGAAGTCGGCCAGTGCTTGTCCCTTGATCGCTGTTCGGGGTGCGTAGGTTATACCGTATTGGCTGATCTCCAGTGACCATTTCAGCAGGCGTCCGGCAGTGTCTGGGCGCTGTAGTATTTGACGCAGTGGGAACGTTGTCAGTACCTCTACTGGATGGTCAAAGAAGTAAGGCCTTAATTTTCTAACACTCATCACCAGTGCATAAGCCAGCTTCTCTGTTGGGGTGTACCGCAACTCAGCTTCATGTAAGACTTGGCTCACGTAGTACACTGGGAGATGTATTTTCACCTCTTCTCGGACCAGGACGGAGCTGATGGCCACCTCCGATGCGGCTAGGTACAGATACAGCTTCTTTCCAGGTATTGGCTTCGATAGAATCTGTGTATCCTCCAGGTATGTTTTGATATCTTCGAAGGCTCGTTGGCATTCATTTGTCCAGACGAAGTGGTTTTTGAGGTGGAGCTTGTTGGCCTTGGCCGCCTCTTTGTACCTCCGTGTGTTTGCTTTAATTGCCTCGAAAAGTGGACGATTTCTGTCGCCGGACCTGGAGATGAATCTGTTAAGGGCTGCCATGCACCCTGTCAGCCTTTGAATTTTTTGGATGGAGTTGGGTATCCCCATCTCAATTATGCATTGGACCTGTGTTGGGTTGACCTCAATCCCCCGCTGGCTAACTAGGTGCCCCAGGAACTTCCCAGAGTGTACGCCGAAGCTGGTTTTCTTGGGGTTCAACTTCATGTTGTAGTGGCGTAGTATGTGGAAGGTCTGTTTCAGGTGGTCCAGGTGGTCCTCCTTTCTCAAACTCTTGACAACTATGTCGTCCACGTACACCTCCATGGATTCGCTGATGTGTTGGTCAAACATTTTGTTCACCAATCTTTGGTAGGTGGCTCCGGCGTTGATGAGTCCGAACGGCATCCTTTCCCAGCAATACATGTTCTTGTTGGTGTAGAACGTCGTGTGTTCCTGGTCATCCGGGTGTAGAGCTATCTGATGATAGCCTGCAAAAGCATCCATGAATGTCATCATCTCATGGCCTGCAGTGCTGTCCACCAGCTGGTCAATGTGAGGTAGTGGGAAGTTGTCCTTCGGGCATGCTTTGTTCAGGTCTGTAAAGTCAATGCAGAGTCTCCACGTCCCATTGTGTTTCTTCACCAGGACGGGGCTTACGACCCACTGCGGACACAAAGCCTCCTTGATGAGCTTGTTGTCTAACAACTTCTCCACCTCAACTGTTAGAGCTGCGTACTTGTCTGGTCCATACTTTCTTCGCTTTTGGCGTACGGGTGTCCTTGTCGGATCTATGTTAAGTCTGTGGCAAGCATGTTCCAACGGAATCCCCGTCATGTCTTCGTGGGACCATGCAAACACGTCCAGGTTGGTCATTAAGAACAGCTCCATCCTCGACCGGTACGGTTCAGGTAACTCAGAACCGATGAAAAGTTCTAAGTCCCTTTCCGGGTCCACCGGGAGTACCGTCAACTCCTCCATGGGGGTTGCTTTTCTCTTCTGACTTTTCCACCTCGGGTCGTTGTTGAACTCGTCCCACTCCCCTTGTGACATCTGTGCAGGCTCGTGGCCTATGCGCGGTTCGAGGTCATCGGGTTGGCTTTCAGCTTGGGCGAGCTCGTCGGTTGTGAACGCCTCCGGCGGTCTGTCAGCTTGGGATGGTGTGGTGACTTGGGGAGTTGGGTCAACGTCCATGGGTGTTGGTTCTTGTCCTCCCGCAGGTCCCCCACCTTGGGCCTCATCAGCTACCTCCATGGGAGTAGGCTGCTGTCCCTGCGCAGCTACCGACCCCTGCGCAGGTCTCAACACTTGGGTTTCTTCCACGTCCTCCATCGGTGTCGGTTGTGTGTCTTGCACAGGTCCATTGCCTTGGTTGATTTCTGACAAATCGCCTACCTCCATCATCTCAGTTTCGACCGAGATGACGTCCAGGATGTTTGGCTCGTTTGCAGGAATCTGTGCGTCATCTTCAAGGACTTGGACTCGTGTCACCGCTTTTTTGACCTGACCATCTTTCATTTGGAGTAAACACTCTCGGGCCTTTTTCTGGTCACCTTTTATAGTTCTGGCACCCTTTGGAGTTGGGAATTTTAAACAGTAGTAGTAGATCGAACACGCCACTTTAAATTCATTAATAAACGGATGACCAAGGAACCCGTTGTAGGAGGACTGCTGGTCGACAACTAAGAAATCTAGGAGCCTAGTCAGTCTCCTTTCGGGGTCCTCAGCCGATACAAGCTGGACGCTCAACCTAACACTACCTAGGGGGACGGTTACAGCTTCTCCGAACCCCACTATCCTAGCATTGCTAGGTTCCAGATACGACTCAAAATCACCTAAAGCATCCAAGGTGGATTTGAAGAGAATGTTGGTGAATGCGCCGGTGTCCACAAGTAGCCTGTGAACTCGGACGTTCATGATGTCGGCGGTTATCACCAACGAGTCGTTGTGGGGCATCAGTACCCCTTCCAGGTCCGCTGAAGAAAATGTCAGCTCGTCAGCGAGCTGTGAGACGGACCTGGGGCCGGAGCTGCCTTCCCGGACTTGATTTATGGCCCGGATTTCGGCCTTCCTTTTTCTCTTGGATATGGAGGATCCCCCGTCCAGGAGACCTCCGGCAACTCCGATCTCTTCCTCAAGGACTAAGAGTTCCCGAGTAGGCTCCATGTTTTGCTGAGGTTGGGGAGGTGCCCTCCGTCTGTGATGGGGACCAGGTTGGTCTGCTTCCTCCTCCTCGTCATCGGAGGTAGCCCTCCTCTCGAACCTCGGTCTCTTAGCTGGGGCCTTCTTCACGAACTCGGCCAATTTCCCCTCCTCGTAAAATTTCCAGAGTTGCTTGAGGAGGTCTCGGCACTCGCTGGTGAAGTGGCCGATGGCCTGATGGTAGGCACAAAATTTGTTGGGATTGAGCTTCGTGCGGTCCTGGTGGATCCGCCTTGGCTCCTCCAGCATGGCCTTGCCTTGGACGGCAGTGAAGACATGGTCGACGGAGACAGTGAGGACCTGGTTGAGCTTTTCTTTGAGCTCGTCTCCCTCGCCAAAGGCCTTTAAGTTCCGGGGAGCTTTGTAGGCGCCCCCGGACTTCTTCCCGTAGGGCTTCCTTTCCTCGTGGGCACCAACTTCTTTCAGTAGTGCCTCCTGAATAGCCACAAACACCCCCGCCTTGTGGCGGAATTTGCTGTAAGTGTTGGGACATGCGAGGTGCATCTCCTTCCAGAGGTCGGTGCCTCTCCTAAGTCCGGCCATCGCTGCGACGACCTTGGTGTCTTCGCTTATCGGCTCGCCTTCCAGCAGAATCTTGTCGAACCTTTCCAGGTACTGCTGGTCGGTTTCGCTCTCGCCTTGATGGATGTTGGCGAGCCGGTGCTTCTGGGTGAGGTAGGACCCGAACCCAGAGAAGTAGGCCAGGAACTCCCGCGAGAGTTGGCCAAATGAGTAGATTGACCCCGGGGCGAGTGAAGAGAACCAGCGGTGAGCTCGGTCCCCTAGGGTCAGCGGAAAGTTCCGGCACTGGGTGGGGTCGGTGGCGCCGACCGAAATCATGAAATCCGCGTACTTGGCCAGGTGGACTTTTGGGTCCGATTCGCCTTCGTATGCGGACATCACCGGGAATTGAATTTTCTTCTTGACCAGTGCGCGGAGGATGGCAGGTGCCAATGGAGAGGTGGGGAGAGTCGTGGCGTCAGGTCCGCCAGACTTGGCTGCTACTTGTGCTTGTAGCATTTCAACGGCCTTTTTCAGTGAGGCCAGCTCGTCATCTCGGGTCACCTCCGGCGGAGGGTGCTCAAAGGTCGTGCGTCTCGCAGACGCACGTCCCCGAGGTGCCTCACTCTGGGGTAACCGGTCAGTGGCGGGCCTCCTTAGCCTTTCGTGGGCTGATCTGCGTGGCTGCTGGTCGGAGTCCCCATGGGACGCAGCTGGGACTGCCGTGCGCTCATTTTCTTCGTACCTCGGGCCCAGGCGGCCTTGGAGGACTTCCCTCCTTTGAGATTGGTGGGTGCCAGATGCCCCGGTGTAGGCCGACTCCCTTCCAGTGTAAGGAGCGGGACCCTCCTCCACCATTTTGGCTTTGCCGGTCCTCTCCCTGCGCTGGCGAGCTTGTGCCGAGCTCGCCTCCTGCTCGGTGGGGAGTACGCTGTAGTCCCCCCTGGTTTGGGTGCCCTGGGTGGGCCTGGTCTGCTCCCTGGTTTCAGCGGCTGGAGCTCGCCTGGGTACTAGGGCGAGCTCGTCCTGCTGTCGCTGCTGCAACCTCTGTAGGGTCGCGATGGTGCGTTGGAGCTCGTCAGGATTGCTGACCAGGTCCCTCAGAGCGGGGGCCAAGTCTTCCTGGGTCACCGCAATTCACGGAGGTCGCGGAGCTGCGGTGCTCTTCTGGGGAGGTGGTTGTGATATCTCCACCACCTGGCGTGAGGTCTCCACCTCGGCCTGGTTTTGATCGCCCCCTTTAGACCTTCCCGCAGCTGTGGAGGCCTCTCCCTTGGCGGCTCGAGTGTTAGCCATTTTTGGGTTTCGGAGGGGGTAACTTGCTGAAGGGCGTCGAAGTGGAGGGAGGTCGCCGGAGTGGTGGAGGTCGCCGGAGTGGTTGTCGTCTAGCTTAGGCGGAGCTGTGCAAGTTTTCGTCTAGCCTCGCGTGTGACGAATTGTCTGAAATTCAGTTTATTCGTGTGCACGCGCGCGTTTAAAAACTTGTTCCGGACCGATTTCGTGAAATCCGAAGACTCTGGTTTTTGTCTGGAAATCTGGGTTCTTCGTTCAAGGGATGAGGGTGTGTGTGTATCTTCAAGTGTTCTTGAGTTTTATCAAGAACACCTTCAAATCTTCAAACCTTCAACCAAACCCTAACTTTTTGTTCTTGAATTTTTTTTATTTTTCAGATTCAGACCCTCCTTCTAGCGCCAAATTGTTGATAGAATTTGTTAATCGTATTTGTTATGTGGCTAGTTATAACATGTTAATTCCATCAAACAATAATCTTTGAATTCGTGTTCTTAGATGTAATATGAGGAGGGAGAGTAAAGAGTTTAGAGAGAGAAATATTGCAGTAGGGATTGTATTAATTTTCAGAATTGTGAGAATTGTGTGAATAGTACAAGAGATGTCTTATTTATAGGTGTGCGAGTGTGAGACGGCACCTTACGAGCCTATGTGGCTTCCGGTGTTGACGAGAGTTCCTTACCCTCGTCTTGATCTCTCACACCGCTTCCCCTACCGCGCCTCGTCCTACTACTATGCCTTGGACTAGATAGGCCTCATTAAAAACCTCGCCGTAAACCACCCTTGTGGACAAACCGGACGGAGGGAAAAAGAGCGCGCCATCAGGGTCCTATTGACTAAC